>VWYH01002367.1:2711-21133 GCA_013399365.1 Pampusana beccarii | reverse complement strand
GTTTGTAAATATGTAAAGGGTGAGTGTCAGGAGGATGGAGCCAGGCTCTTCTTGGTGACAACCAATGATAGGACAAGGGGCAATGGGTACAAACTGGAACACAGGAGGTTCCACTTAAATACGAGAAGAAACTTCTTCACAGTGGGGGTGACAGAGCCTGGACCAGGCTGCCCAGGGAGGTTGTGGAGTCTCCTTCTCTGCAGCCATTCAAACCCACCTGCACACCTTCCTGTGTAACCTCATCTGGGTGTTCCTGCTCCGGCGGGGGGATTGGACTGGATGAGCTTTTGAGGCCCCTTCCAATCCCTGACATCCTGTGATTCTGTGAATACATTCTAAGAGCATTTTTATTATAATGCAAAAAACATTTTTGATGGATCTTGCATAGCAACTGTACATTCTGGAACTTTTGATGGCGTACGTATGCTTGAGGAAGCGACATAGGTTTGCAGTGACAGCCTTGCAAACTGAGTATAGGTTCGTTCAGGAAACGTGGACTCACTGCTGTGTAAAAAGGGAAAGAAAAATAATGTGATAACTGTAAAATGACTTTCAAAATATGACCCAAATTAATTGAAGCAATAAAAAGTACCTGAATTTTCAGAGAGCCCGAAGCAATGGTTCTGAAGTGTGAACCGCCGTCATCATTTCACTGGAAGTTAATTCAGTTGTGAATGAGGATACTGTAAATGTCAATTTTAAAAATGTTTTACTGCGTTTCAAAGCTGTTAATCAGAGAGAATGATGTATGTTGTATGGATCTACTGGAGTGTTTTGTAAGGTGAGGATGCAGGCTGAAAAATAAAGACCTGAAGCTGTTGGATGTAAGAAGGCTGAAGGAGGGTAGCTTATATTTAGCTTTTTGAAGATTCCTGTTCTTGGAAAACATTGTCCGAAGTAGAAAATGATAATTAGAAAGCATTTCCGTGCTGATTTGCAAGTGAATTTTTAATGCATTTTATAGATTTCTAATGTAGAATTCTGTTACCTACTTAATAAGTGTTTTTCATTCTACTTCAGAAACAAAGCATCTAATACGTTTTCCTTCTTTAAATATTCCTAATCGAGATATTTATTTTATGTATGATATTTTTCTTATGTAGAGCATCTGATGAAATTACAAATGGAAGAGCTTGTCGAATTCCTGCAGGAGTCTTTAGCCAAGGATTTCTTCTATGAAGATGACTTTGTAATAGACCAGCTCCAAAATTCTATATCAGAATTGAAACGAGCAAAGCTGGATTTGCCAGTAGCTGGTAAGAAACTTGTACACATGCAGACTTAGGTATTTGAAGCTATTCGCACATTGTCCATTTTTAAAGTGTTAATTCATGCTGTTAAAAATTACGCAAATGTTTGTCTTCATCACTGCGTAGTTTGTTTGTTTTCCACAAATATTTTACAGCTTAAAATCAACTCCATTTCATAAGTTTGCTCTCTCTTATTTGTGTGTTTTGCTTATTGGTTGCAAGCTAATAGCGAAAGCACTTGAAAACATCCAGTGTTCTCATAATTTTATTAACTTATAGAATCTTTAAGATTGTAGATTAAATACCAAGGTTTCAAATTATTTGAACCAACAGCGATGTCTGAAAATCCAGGCTGTTTTGTAGCTTGGTTAGCTGTAAAACAAACTTCCGGTCAAATAGTTGCTTCTGTTAGTCAAATCCAGATTTTTTAATTGTTTGCAGGTGATGAACCTTCTGGATATTTAACTGAATTATTTTCTTCATTTCTCCTCAGCTTTTGTGTTTGTGCTTTTTGGTTGCAGATTGGAGATGGTTGGTTGGTGGGGCACTGCTTGTGAAAAATGTATAGGATTCTTCTTCCTGTATTAAGATTCTATTATCTCCACAATCTTTAATTAGGATTTTCTTGTGATTGTTCAAAGTCTTTTTTATTTATCTTTACTAGTTGTAAAATAGTATATGACAAAGAATACATGTTTGGTTTTTTTTTTTTAAATAAGCCAAAAATTACCATAAAATAACTTGGTTAACTTGCTATGGTTAGCTTTCGGAAGTTAAGAAGTGTCAGAATAAAGTTTGCCTATGTAGCATTGATGTGATAATTCCTTTCTGAAGCTCTAGCGTTAATGAACTTCATTTTTCTATTTCTGTGGACCTTATTTATTACATGCAGTATTGGGCTGTTTCAGGGCTACTCATCACAAATAAATACCTGTTTCATCAGGTTCTTCAGCACATCAATCCCTATGGAATTACATACATAGAGTTGTAGAATCATTTCAGTTGGAAGAGACCCTCAGGATCGAGTCCAACCATAACCTAACTCTAGCACTAAACTTTGTCTAAACACCTTTTAAACACTTTCTGTACATTCGGTTCCCATCATCTTGGCTTCTTGTCGGAGTTTCCCATTTCTCCTGCTCCCCATTCTTGTGTTTTACCCTCTTTCTGACCTTCTCGAACATCTCTCCTGCACGTTTTCTCCCACCCACAATGGATCTAAACCTAGTTCATGCTCTTGTCTTTTCATCTGCTCAGTCTTCTTGGTCCTTCTCGCCTACTGACTGTGTTCTGTGAGTCTGTGGTTCTTCTTCATGTTCCTCTGCTCCAGCCTTTTCCCACAAGTGAAGTTTTGATCTTGATTTACTCTTTAGAGCAACTTGCTCTTTCCAACACCCCTCTTCAGCTCTCAGCTTTATCAGACAACTTGTAACCAATGCTTGGTCACGGTGACGAGATGTGATCAAATACCTCAATGAGCAGTTTTGTCTTTTGGCATCAATTCCGCTCCATCGTGTTCACGGAAAGTAGATCATGGATGTGCTTTTTGTTACATTTTTACATGGAGAGTTCTCTGTGGTTGTGTTGGACTGGTGAGGAGCTTCCCCTTAGAAAACGTTAATTGTTAGAAGGTGGGTAGATTTTTCACAAATATGGTAAAGTAGAGGGTACTGAATGTATCTCCTTCCTGAGACAGTTTGGCAATGGGATGCAAGTTGTTTGGTTCATACTTTGTACATTTACGTGCAACTTCTGATAAGACTCCAGGATGGTGATTGTTTTTCTTTCTTGGATAGCTAAACCAACATCAATGACAGTAAAATGCCTTTTTTTTTCCCAGCATCAGTAAGGAAGGTTTAATATTAAAATAGGAAAAGCAAAGCCAAAGTGAATGAGGAACTGGACTTTTTCCTTTTTAATTTTTAAGTAGCCTGGGAACACCTCTCTGTGTGGCATATTTTTGCCGGGGTAGATGAGTATGTTACTTAAACTTTCACAAAATAACTATAAAATGCCATCATCTCAGTCCTTGGAAATCCAGCTGATCCGTCTGCTGTGTGTGAGGCTCTCTCGTTTGTTCTTCATATGAATTTCACAAACCTTTGAATTATTTTTTTTTTCTTTCTCCCGCTCTGATGTTCATTTTGGTTTTACTAATCACTGTCTTGAGGCAATAATGTTTTTCTGTAGATTCTCAGCATTCTCTAGACACTGAGCTTTGCTCACATGTCTGTCTGTCCTGTCTTTACTACCTTCAGTCTCTTTTTCCTATTTTCATTTCAATTTCATATAAAATATATGACAGTATTATGTATCATACAGTAATACACACAAAAACCACCAGACTGTTCGTTTGAATATCCACTGTAGCCCGAGAAAATAACGTTTATCTTAGTTTTCTGAAATCAGATAACTACATCCTATCTTGTACTTTTTTTTAATTTTCGCATTGTGCAACAACTGCACCTTTAAGAACTAAGGTAAAAATGCATGGTAAAGAAAAATAAAAAATTCTCCATCTTACAGTTGCATCAGTATCAGTCATCCAGGAATAGCTGTGAGCTAATTGAGCTCAGTGGAATTTTCCATCTGGCATCCTTTGTCAGCCTGTATGGATTTTCCTGCCCTAGCAGGGGAAGCTGCGGTAGGATATTGAAAGAGGTAATAGCTTTTGCGTTACTTTAAAGTGGACGTCTGATGGAGCTTTCTCTGACTTGCTTCCTCCGTGGCTTCTCCCACTGAATTAAGAAGCTCCTTGTTCCCTTCAGAGCGGAGAGGAGTGAAGGGACTTTGTCTAATGCTTTCTCCCTGATAAAACCCTTCAAATGCTCAGCCAGAACGTGGATGTTTAAGGGGATCACGCGAATTTGGGATGTCAGTGCAATGTTTTTGACAACACTAGGGCTTATTTTGTGTAGAGCAGGCCGTGGATTTTCATTGCTCTTTGTGGTGATTTCTTGTCTGAAGTGGTGGCCAGTGTAGGATGGCCTGTACTTGGCAACTGTAACCTTTTGAGGATGGCTCGCAACTTCAGTGATGTTCTCAAACCCAAGGTGGGCATCCCTGTTCCTTTCACACCATGGGGACGGTAAATCATGTGGATAAACGTGTTTTTTACTGCCAAACCCCCAGAGAGGCAGCTTGTGACAGTTACACACTAGAAACTGCCGTTTAAAGTACTTCTCTGACACATCCTTGGGCAAATTTAGTGGAAAAGGCAATTGATGTTTTCTAGATTGCCTTGGAAATTCGTGAAGGATGGTCACACCACAGCAGGTTCTTCGATAACACACCTAAATCTCATATGAACCCTGTTTACATCTTCTCAAGGAGCCAGATCTGACACAGAGCGGACAATCTCTTCCTTGGTTCAAGGGTAATGTCTAAAGCGTAGCGACAGGAATTCTCTTGGTATACACCACTGATTTCCAAAATTTCTTGGTGCAAATTCTTTTCTTGGCTGTTATTTAAAGCAATAGCAAAATTCCTGAAATGCTCACAAGATGTGGATGGGATTTCCAGTTACTCTTCAGTTACTCCTGTAGGACTGCATAAATAAAGTAGTGCTTAGTAAACAATCTTTATATATCGATACATATTTTTATAGTGCCTGACTGTAATAAAAAAGTGCTTACCATTGGAAGTTTCGTATTCTACTTAAAAATACATGCCTGAAAATAGTTTATTAATCTTGAGCTTCATAAATCAGTCAGGCTCACTGTCATGGCTGAAGGTCCTCAGGTCTGTTCTTCAGACAATTCCTCACCCATTTTTTTGATACAAGATCTGAAGAAGGAGGGCATAGGGATCCTGGGACTGAGTTATTTATTTATTTTTAATGACCGAAAGTCATTAATAGACCTTACAGCAGCCTTTTCCGGAGCTAAAGGTCTCGCACTTCAATTTTCAAGCAATATTGCCTCATTTGGAATCTGCCAATGTCCTTGTGTTCAACTTCACTGTCTCTGCGTATGGTAATACCAGCTTTAAACTCTGATTCAGTTATTCTGGTTCTCACAGTCTATTGAATCTTGAGTTTCCCACAAACTTTTAAATATTTACCTGCTGTTTATCATTAAAGGGATATTTTATTCAACTTATAATCAATATCTTTTTTGTCTGTTTTAAGTACTCATCTGTGACCGTGCGGAATTACATAGAAAGTCAATTAGCTATTAAAGAATGTCTCCTTTCAGCTGTTAATG
The DNA here is from genome assembly GCA_013399365.1 of Pampusana beccarii. Lineage (NCBI taxonomy): Eukaryota > Metazoa > Chordata > Aves > Columbiformes > Columbidae > Pampusana > Pampusana beccarii. Next base: position 15,678 of record VWYH01002367.1, on the reverse strand, counting down.
TGTTTTTGACAGCCAAAACAATAGAAATACGTAAGTCAGGTTGACTTTGCTGTTTCTGATGGTGTCTCTTTTGGTTGTGTTTTGTTTCAGAGGAATTACGGATTTTTCACTTGTGCTTGAAGAATATACAAGTAGCTATTTCATACAATGCACTTCATGGTTGAATTAACTAAACTAATTTATATGTCTTGGTTTTTTGGGGTGATACACCTGCTTTGCAATGTTATAAAAGAAATTAATATATGGAATTACACTAATAGAATTAATATATTATTTTCAGCAGTTTTAGACATTGGCTTTGCATTATTTAAAAATCTTTACTGTTTGAAACTTGCATGCTTTTAAAAAATACCATCTAGACGGTTACGTTGGTCATGGTTCATATTTCTATTTCGAACCGGCTTTTCAAGGAAGTGTTTTCTGGAAGAAACGTGGAATTAGGGATGTAAACTGAAACGGTTAATTTTAGAAATATCGTTGCTGATAGACACACAGCTGCCCACCTCTGTCCTCTGGTTGAGCACCCGATTTCTTGACATTTTTATTGTTTATTTAAATGCAGGTGTTTATCAAGTAAGTTTTCCTTAGTGTCAGCACTGCGAAAGTGGCGGAAAGGCAAAAAATGTAGTTTGTTCTACCGCCAAGTTGTCAGGCAAGGTTTCATTTTAGCGAGTCCTTTGCCGCTGCTGACGTGTAAAGGATGGGGAGCGGAGGTTGATTTTCAGACAGCAGCTTCAGCTTCTAGTGCAGGCACTTAAATTTCCTTAAAATTCTCTCAGACTTGTAAACTGAAGAAGCAAGATGGGACGTCACCGGTGGAAAATAAACACAAAATATCGAGATGTCATTTTTAAGAGTTGTTTTTATGACCATTACCATCCTTGAAAACTGTGTTAGAGTAGTCAAAGTGCATGTATTCGGGTGCTGAAATTAAGGACTAGACTGTTATTCACTGGAGAGAGCACTTAAAGCACTTTACTCCAATTATATGTCTGCTGTTCAATGCATGAGGCTGTTAGTGCCTCATGGAGCAATTATCTGTAAAAGTCTTGCAGTTGAGATCAACGTCCACTGGGTGGTGACCAAGACTTGTTAGAGCAGAAAAAATCAGGAGGCTGAAACTTTCTTTAATATGACTTGAATTTCTTACCTTTTTGGGAACACTCAGATCTGCTCCTGTTTGCTTTGCTGCTTTTCATGTCAGGTAATATGTTTACCAGCAGCAAACAAGCACCTGATTGTTCTTGTTTTGCTTAAATTGTCTCCCTCTACTTCCATTTCTTTCCTTCCTCACCTGTTATTCACCCTATTTTTTGTGTTGTTTGCTGATTTGATGCTATACTGCATACGAGCCGACTAAATCGCTACCTTTCTTTTAAAGGAAAAATAGGAAATCCTGAAGTCCCTGTTCCGTAGCTAAACCAGCAACTAAACTCTGTTTAGGAACCTGTTCTATTGAAGGAAGAGGGGGAGATAAGGGTGAGAGTCGCCCTGTTCTGCACCTTGTTCAAATTCTGGCAACCTGGCAAAAAAACCGCTTGCCCTGTTTGCTTCAGAAGACAAAGGCACATTCAATGACCGTAGTGGTTGCTGCCAAAATAATCTTAGATCAACTGGACAGCTTTGTCTTAACTACCAGTTTTAAAATGCTTTTAGACATTGTGTGTAAATATCATAGGTCGTAGAGAAAAGCGCTTGTCCTGGGAGTCGTTCTTGTAGAATTCCAACATCTCTCTGTTCCTCAGTCGGTCAGCAAGTGGATTAACTCAGACTTTGGATCAACAGCACAGACAGATATTCAATTGAATAGCCTTGAAAACATCCAAATAAAATGGTTTGCATGCTCAGTGCTGAGGAGTTTGAGCAGTGGCTTCAGTTGAAGAAGTAAAGATGATGGTTGAGGGCTGCATGTGAGGTTTTAGACAGTTTTGGAGTGAAAAATTGCTAGATAAGAGACATGTGGCTTGGAGGAAGGACCAGTTCTTTTGCATGCTTCTCTGGTGAGCTATATATCTCGTAACAGTAGAGATGTTTGTGCTGACTTGGTTTCTTTTGTTTGCTTTTGCATTTGCATTGTGCTTGCTTCTCCTCAGCTTTTTGCCTCTATTACCTTCTTTCTTCCTTGCCAGCATGCAGCAGCATGGTTTTCTTGCTATTCTTGCTGCTAGTGGACTATGTACAGCATTCACGGACATAGTTTGCATGGTATTTTGTGCGTTTGAGGAATTCCCCATATTAAGGTACATGGTTGTCCTCTACTTGTTTAATTTTGTGGACTTTTTTTGGCCGTTTTTATTTGTGGACTTTTGTGGACTTTTGTGGCCGTTTTTATTTGTTTTTTAAGGTGCTTGGTAGTTCCACTGGAAGTCACAGCGCTGTGTGTATGTATGTATGACCTATGTGCTTAAACTAGAATTAAATATCTATTTTGCAGTTCAAAACAAATTGGTTTTCCTTTAGAAGGTTTGCAGGACGTCTTTGTGCTGGAGCATCGTAGATCCTTATACAACTTCTCCCAATGCTTTTGATGGCAGGAGGTGATGAGACCTCCAGCATTTTTGAGCCAGAGCAAGGCCTGTGCCTCATAGCTTTGATTACTGGATCGAGTTCCTCCAGCAGTGTGGCCTTTCTTAAAGTTTCACTTGCTTAATGTGTTGATTAAGCAAGTTGTGTCAGTCGTTTCTCTCTGAGGTCAAGTTAAACCAAGTTCTGTGGAAGCCTCGTGGCTAAGATTTAAAGCTATATTTCTTTTCCCGGCTGACCCTCTGCACCTAAACATTGTTCCATATTTTCCCTGAAAGCACTAACCTCTGCTATTACCAGCCTATAAACATGGTGTCTCACTGTTAAAATGCAGAGATTTTTCTTCTAAATGAACTATTGTCTTAGAACACTTGTTATTTAGTACATGAATTAATGTCGGGCCTTAATAGTTTCACAGCAGACCTAGTGAGGCTTCTCTGATACTCTTTTTGCAGCTGTAATTCGTTTTATAGAATACGTCATCTAGATAGTGCAGCCCACGTATACCTAGTTGTAGTGTGTTCTTTTACCCTGAGATGTGAAGGAAAGGTGACAGAAAATAATCTTCAAAGCAGCCTAGACAGGATTCAAACAAACGTCTGCAAGATTCTCACTTGGGTTTTAGTAGAGCTTCATGGTAATTAAGAAACCTTATGTGTGTGAAATTACAAAAAACAAAAAACTCACAGAAACCCCACCTTTATTGTACAACCAAGTGTATTTCAAAGGATCGCGTATTGCTCTGTGTGCATTTCTTAAAGAGTAAAAGCTGGAAGAAAGGGCATCAGTTCATGCTTTTAAGGTCTTTGTACGAGTGAAAGCAGCATTGCAGCTACTGGAGGAACTTGGCTTCAGGTTTTTTTAATATAGCTTGAACAGCTGAACTTCAAGCATGGATAAAAATAATTATTTTAAAACATTCATTGCATACAAGGGCAGAAAGAACATAATTTAGAGAAGTCAAGGAGCCTTTTTGTTATGCTATCCCATAACTGCTGTCGATCACTTGGAGGTTTTAAATGGGTTAGCAGTGTATAAAGCCTATTCTGTATGATTAGGTGACAAGATTTTGGTAGGTACTTTGAGTATTGTTTAATTCAGACTTCAGGCTGTTGAAATATTGAAAAATTAGTAAGCAGTGTGATGTATAGTTCCAGTATCAGGAATATTTATGACGAGCAAAATTCACTTTTGTTTAGAAGACAAGACCTTCAGCTTTGCCTGACGCTGTGTTTGAGGATGCAGGTGGATCAGCCTGTAAGATAATTTAACATGTGGAATCTCCCATTTGGGTGCAAGTGACTGGGGAGAGGGCTCAGCACGAGTGATTCCTTTGCCAAGGTGTAGCAAGGTGGACAACAAGTGCTTGCAGTGTGAGAGCATAGGTTTGTGTATCTAGAAAATTACTAATAATATTTAATAATAATTATTCTTTTCTAAATAATAATTATTAATATATGGTAATAATTGAGCAGAGGATAATTAGGGGGAAATAAGAGTGGAGGGTTTTTCTGCAGAAAGCCTGGGTAGGCTATATTTATTTTATGTAAACTGAAGTTTCTGACGTTATATATTTGTAAAGTAAAGGGTGGGTTTCTGTATGACCTTTAGCCTCATATGACGACTTCAAAAATCAAGAAAAGGCTAATTTAATTGTTTGGCGAACCCAGACTGTTCTTGTTAAATACTTTATTTGGTTACTTTGTCCTGACACATGGCATCACTGTGTTCTTCTCCGTTGTCCTCCTGCTCTGGCCTCGCTGGCACAAACTATAAGATTTCATTTAGTTTATATAGCAATCGATCCGCGCTGGTAGTTTGTTGTGCTGTTATAATAAATAATGCTGCCCTTGGCTGCTGGCTCTCCTCTCTGTATCTCCGTCATGAACCCGTCATCAAAGACTGAACTCGTACTATTGACTGTAAAAATGTCTATAGGTCACTTCTAACCACAGCTCTCGTGTCGGGGTAGAGCAGTCCGTATGTATTCGCTCCTGTGAGCACATATAGACACATAAAAGGAATTTTAATTACAAATAGCTAGAAAGAGTGAGGTGCTAACTCTCTGATCTTTGATGACTGAGAAAGATTCTACATTTCTTGTCTTAGGAAGCAGTAGGGATAAAACAAAATTATTTTACCGACAGCCATTTTATATAATTTCTTTTGCATAACTTTTAAGTAAGGATAACAATTTCTTTTTTTCTTCTCACAACAGAGCTTTTGCTTAATAAGTAGATACAGAGTGAATAGGATTTGTTTGGTTATGCTGACTTTAAACTTTTTTTTTATTTTGAGAAATACTGAGCATCAAATAAATGAAATCTAGATTAATATATTTAATGAGAAGTATATGACCTTTTCTACTTGTAATGGGCGAGTAATGTATTACGCAATTAAGTTATGTGCAAGTGGATATGATAAAAGACTTTGGCTGAGAATATGAAGAGTATTGACTGCTAAGGAGAACAGACCACAGTGGAAAATTTGATGTAAATTGTTCTATGAGCAGCATGAAGCAATGAAGCGCCTCTTTCTTCTTTCTGTAGTGGCAATGTGGGTTGTTCAGGGTCCCACACAACTGATATTTACCACTGGTTGTTGTGATGTGTTGAGCTCCTGTCTGGGAGGACTTTCCATTCGTATCCTATTTCAGTAAATGGTGTCCTTGTGTTTGGCAAAATTTGTCCATTGAGCACTCAAATGAAATCATGACATAGTCAGGATCAGTATTAGCTACTTCAGTTGTTCTATAACTGATAGAAAACTGAACAAAATACGTTTCTGCATAGAGTGTTTTATTATACTGTAGCTTTTTAATACCGTGGATGAAATTTCTAGGCAGGGGTTGAGGGGGAACAAGGACTTAACTGTGCAGATGTTATTGAGGAGCTCCACCCAAAAAAAAGTAGTGAGAAAACATTCAAAGATGTCTGGTAGGAAGCTTGAGCGAGGCATTGATAGTATAGATTACCAGAGGTGAACATTGAAAGGCAATAGACCAGGAGAGGGATATTGGAAAGGATTTTTTAAGTGGAGAAAGTGGTTTGCTTAATGGGACAGGGACAGGGTCACACACAAAGTACTGTAACCAGTACTGCAGCATCTAGGAAAATTGCTTTTTGCAGCAGTGTCATGAATGAGCAAAAGCTTGGCAAAATTGCATCAGCTGTAGAAAGGAAGACCGGAACAACTGGTTGAGATGAGAGCTTACGCAAAATCTTCGTTCAGTGTCACTATAGAAAAAAAACTTTGAGGTGTTTAGCAGAATGAGAGAGGCCAAAGTAATAGAGTTCGTAGCTATTTTTGCTTGCATAACCAACAGATCGAATAAGACTCTTGTACAAAGGTGAATTTATGTTATTCCTCTTCTTGTTTTAGGTAAAGAAGATGAATTTCCAAAGAAGCCATTGGGGCAGATTCCATCAGGACCTCAACCTGCTGTCCTTAACTCTACTCCAATGCTTAATGGACAAAACAGCACTGGGACACAAGCAGCAAGTAGGACAGAGAGGAGACCATCCCAAGGAGAAGAGCTAGAAAGTTCACCAAATAACCGAAAAAGAATTAATTCAGTGGAAAAGAAACCTTCCTTGAAACAGCAAAAGACTCGACCAACAGAGACACAAAGTAGTACGCCTGCAAATGAGGCAGATACCAGAAGAAAGCCTCAGCCAACAGAGCAGGACAACTCGAAACAGTATAATAATGCAGCTGCTAATCAAAATTCTAATGCTACTTCGAATACAAGAAGGGAATTTGTACCTAAGTGGAATAAACCGTCTGATATCAAAATAATTGAAAAGACAATGAAACTTAGTGCAGAGGTGAAAGGAAGGCCAATAAACCATTCGGTTTTGGGCCCACCACCAAGTCCTGGAGAAACGCAGCCTTTGAATGTAAAGCAAAAGATGAGGGTTTTGGATGCTGATGAAGGTAAGCGAGGGTCTAATGCATCTCAGTATGACAATGTTCCAGAAGGTGATACTGAGAATGAGAATCTTGTTGAAGAGATGCTTGAGAGAGCTCATCCCCAGAGCCCTAGGCACGTGACGTATTCTAATAGTCCAAGAAAGCAAAACGAGAAAATACCACCTCCATTAAAAATACCCAATAATTACACCTTTGCTTCACAACCCAGACCTCCAAAATATCCGTCGCAATCTGACGGACCACCTCATGGACTGAATGTAAAACAGCCGCTGCCGTGTTATAGTAATCCACCTACTTACCATGGAAATTCTCCAAAGCATGTTCCCAACATAGGCAATACGAGTTCTGTCCCTCTCCATTATCATGGGAACCGAACCAGCCCTTCTGGTAGGCCATATGGTCCTTTTATGTCCGTAGATTATTCTCCGGATAAACCACAAATGAATTCCTACCCTGCCAGTCGCCAAAATCCTCTTTCCTCAACCCCTGGTCAGATAGAAGTAGCCCCTGTCGATGCTTATACCAGCAACTCCAGATCCCCCACAGGTGTCAAATTCATAATCCCTCCAGTGGATTATTTACCAGAAGATCGAAAGTGGCCAGATGCAGCGTATATTTACAGACACGAACCCTACAGGCAGCCCTGGAGCCAAGACGTTAACAAGGGCCACTTGGATAATTTCCAGAAATATCAGCATTTTCAGCCGACAGCTTTTCAAGAGTACGGTCTTCCTGCGGTTTCTGTGGATAGTCCGATAAGATACAGGACTTCGCCAACCTTCGAAGAGCATGGTTCGCCACAATACCAATATCCAAACCCGGCAGCTCAAGCCCAACATTATCGAAATCGCAACGATGGGTTGTCCGTGCATGAGTCTGTGCTCCTCTGAGAAGCTGCCTGCGGTTGGCAAAATGGCAAGAAGCAAACCCAAGTAAACGTGACTGTGGTAGCAGTAATCCACCTCAGTTCTGTGACATGCAGGCGGTTCGTGTGGCTCTCAAAAATAACACTATTTCAAAGACTTTTCGGACTTTAATTGAAGGCTTGTTGAGTTCTTAGACTTGCACCGGAGCTGTTGAAGATGACCCGATGCACACAGACATAGCAATAAGATCATGTACACGATGTGGTTGATACTGTTGTTGTTCCTTACGTTTAAATAACCGGTGTTACGATCTTTCTGCCTAAAAATCTGTAACACATTTACAAGTTTTATGTTGACTGACACTGTTAATGCACTGTATAGATGTGTGTGTGTGTGCACGTGTGAGTGCACACTTAGAATACACAAACACATAGGGAAAAGAGCTAAAGAGTTTAAATGTAAATGCATTTAACTTCGGGCAAAGCTTGTGAAGTACTTTTATTTCATATTAATTTTTCTGTGTAATTTATTTGAGAAGCCATTCGTTTTGAATGGGAATTTCTGTCGTTTTTATACAGCTGCCTCAGCATCCCAGTATCTGTTCTGGGCAGGAGAGATGCTCTGGGATTATTAATTTAAATTTACGTGAGAGTTAATTTCTTCTCCTTTGACTACTGTTTGTCGTTTTCCTCCACAAGAAGGAGCAGGCAGGCGAAAGCAGAAAGCCAAAAAAAGTCTCTAATCTGGCTAAGAAATGGTGCTTAGAATTCGGGGCAGTCTTTAGTTTTTCAGGTGCATCGAGAGTGGAGAATTTTTACCTTCTCACCCAAATCCACCTTCAGATTGTTGTCCTATATGCAAAATATCGGAGCATGGTGAGCGTAATGCCAGATGCAGAAATGGTGCTGCACCCATCGCTTTTTGCTGTGCCGTCAAAGTAAAAAATTTGCGGGGCCAAATCTCACGGGTATCGGAGAAGAGGCAGCTCCGTGACACTTGTAAAATACAGGCAGGAGTCTGAGATTTGGTCGAGGCTTGAGATTCCGTGAGCTGTCTGAGGATGCGGTGTCCCTTCTCTTCAACTTTGTCACGTTTTGCCCCTTTTTTTACCCCAAAGAGCCGGTGGGTTCGTACCCATTACTGGGCAGGCGCTGCTGCCGAGAGGCTGTGCCGTGTTTTACACTAAAATGATCCTGTTAATAGGAAGCTTAGACTCCTGGTAATGTAATTTTTTTTTTTTTTTTTTAAATTAGTGTTTGCAGCCTTTTCTACTTCGTCTTTTCCTTTCCTTGACTGTGAATCAGGGGTAAAAGAAAAAATTTAAAAAGGCAGGTTAAGTGGCACATGTAGGATGCACCGAGCTCTTGTTGGAAGCAATGGGAGTGGAGACAGATGAAGGTCTCACCTGAAGAGGTCCTTGGAGTGCTTAACAGGGGTTTTTCTAATACTTAAGTACCAAATATTGGTATCGGAACCATTTTTGGATGGTTTGGAAGGTTGTCCTGTTATCTTTTGTTCTGTAAGATTTGTTAACTGAAAACATAGAAATCGATAATTTTATTTCCTTTAAAGAATGAGCTTTAGTGCCTATTACTGCTGCAGGTTGGCTCTGTAAGTTTTAAGGTACAGAATTAAAACGATTTTTACAAATGGAAGTAACATTTACTTAGTATATTTCAAAACCTTTTTTTTTGTGTGTGTGTATATAATGTGTCTGATGTAATTTTTAATGAACTGGGCAATTTTATATTTTAAAAATTGCAAACTGCAGCGAAGTAACAGTAGCAAAGCACTACACTGAAACTCCGAACTAAAATTGTGAAGGTAAATATGATTTGGGCTTAACTTAGATCTGATTGCTTCCAGCAGCTTAGAAATGTATGTATATAATATTGTGGCTAAATGTAATAATCTCAGTGTTTAATGATGGTTCTGTAATTCATAACTAAGTTGTACAATTTATTTGTGCAAGCAACGCAAGGCTCCAAAATATGTATCAGCATTAGTAAATACTGTAGATTTTTATATATAAAATATATACACACTATTTTCTTATGTCATCCGCAACAGTTTTATAACTGTGTATCCTATTTTGATGTGACTGTATTTTTAACATGTTAAAATAATAATAATTAAGCTTATGTTGTTTTGTCTTTATTCTTCATTATTTTATGAGGTCAAAACTGGACTTTTGCTCTTCTCAGCACAAATTGCTTTCCGTAAATGAATCGTAGAGATATATATTTATCTTCTATTTAATTTGTGCATGTTTATTTTTGGACTAAGCAATTTGGGTACAATCTATATAGTGCTTTTGCATTACTATAGAAACAGAAAGATTATTGATTATGGTTTACTACACTGTTAAACCTTAACCTATCATTTGTGAAAGCTAGGAGGATAAACTGTGATCATAATTTTCTGGTTTTGTTCTAATAATCTCACCCGATGCCAATTCAAGAGAGGAGAATTATTGGCATCTGAGACTTGCAAAGTTGCATTGATCGGAGTGCAAAAGTAGCGGTCTGACTGCGGCTGCTGTGCGTCCATCGCCTGTTCAGAGGACAGCGTAGAGCTTGATGTGTTTGTAGTGCAAAACTACACTTTTATCTTCATTTAACTGGGCAAACTGAGCTACAGGTACTGCCGGATTCAAATCTGTCATTCACACCAGTAACGAAAACCCCTGGATGCGGAGTGAGGTGAGACAGAGCTGTGCCAGGATCTCACTGCTAGCAGGAATCATCTCAGCGTAATGGATTAAATATCCTCGTGAAAGCTTTTCTGTCGCTGTTTTCTTTGATCTGAAAACAGTCAAGCAGTAAGTATCGACATAAAATACTTGGGATCTTTTCAGACTTTTCCAGAAATTGCCTGCCTGGAGCTGTAGGGATTTGTCCAAGTCGGTTGTCATGGCTTTCCCTGGCGTTGGGGAGACGTTCGAGGGGTGGATTTGGGAAATGCTTCGTGCCACGCTCGCTCCACCACCACAGGAGCCTAAGTAAGGGTAGATATCTAACTTCTGTATGGCAAAAATTAAGTGAAATTAAACTAATTAGAATTTAAGAGGGAGAGGAAATCACTCGAGAATACGCTGTGGTCTTCTGTGGTTGCTTTTCCTTTAGTTTGAATCTGAAGAGTTCAGCGTTGGACGGAAGCATTTCAGTCTCTACAGTACAAATGGTTGTGGCCGTGGGGAGAAGACGGGAAGGGTCGCGGTGTCACTGGTACTCATGACCTTTTTGATGAGTGGGCTTTGATAACGTGACCAAATCGCTTATCTCTATAACCAAACCATGCTATGCCCTACAAGTGAAGACAGGAGCCACCTCTGCTCTTCCTCATCTGACCCAGGGGAAGATTATTATTATTTTTCATTATTTTTTTTCCCCGACATCAGATGTGGTGATGAATTTGAATCTAAGCATCTGCTCACCCGGCCATCTGAAGAACAGAATCCGACCTCAGGAAAATGATCTTTCCCTTTTCCTCTCCCCAGCTCCAGCCGTGTCCCGTCTTCATGCATCAGGGAAGACCACACAAGAAAGAGAAACCCCATTTAGCCAGAAGTCCATTAATAAGAGTGTTCCCTCCTAATCCCCAGTGATGACTAACTAAACCCATAAAGCGTGATATTGCTTGTAATGGTTTGAGGATGATCAGACCAACGTGGGCAATCCTGTTTCTTCCAGGGCCACGAGGGAATGTCCTTCACATGTGAATGTTGGTCACCTTCGTCGTACCTGACAGCAGGATGGATCCCTTATTGTAAAAATAACTGCTGTATCCTCACTACCAATAGAAGTTTCAAGACTAATAGGAAAGGATTTTTAGAAATCTTGGAGGTTGCAGAAGAGGAATACCTTGTAAGTCAAAGATACACCACTCAATAATTCCAAAATCATATGCAAAGAGCAAACAACGTGGGAATATCAAAAGACAGAACAGCTTTCCAGTGTGGGGTTACATACACATTTTCCAGGGAGATTTCTCTCAAGAATCCTATCCTGAATTTCACGTCACCCTCGATATGACTTTGAAATGGACTTGCAAATTACAGACTTTTTTCTTTTTTAATCCCCCCCTTGGGTGGCATTACACTGCATGCACAAAGAGGAATACTGTTTAAAATACGCCATCAAACGCCCACCGTTTCGTTTCCAGCAGGGTACGTTCTGCTTTCAGTGCTTTGGTGAGGGGAAAATATAATCATCTTTTTTTTGTAGTCCTTTAAATGCTGCATTTCTGTAAAGCTCTGTAAATGTAGCGTATTTACAGTTTAACAGTTACTTAACCAAGTACAGTTTAGAGCCCTCTTTGGATGGCACGAAGCTGCTGCCTAGTTCGCTGCCGTTTGGGTTGTTTTTTTCTCTTTTGGACAATGTCAAGACAATCCGAATGCTTTTAATGACGGAGTTGCAATGAGGAGATCACTCCGGCCAGTGATTGAAATTGGAAATACAATTGCAGTCTTTTCAGGGCAGCCTTTAAGGGGTTGCCAAAGCTGGTGAGCTGGGGAAAAACACCCTTTTCTGGTTTCTTTGTGCCAAGAGGAATTGTCACTGCACCGGGGAGCACTGGGGTCCCTCTCTCTGCTCACTCCGACTGCCTTTCTTTGGGTTGTGGGCTTTATCTGTTAGCAGAAACCATCGGTGCTTTTAGAAGTTCCAAAACCACACGTTCTGAATATCTGGAAATGTGCATAGATTTTTCTGGCTTTTCCTCTCTTTTTATTTTGTATGTTTCTTTTCCTGATGATTTTATTGCCCGCCTTGTCAAGGTGGGCTGTGCTTGCTTCTTCTGACTCCTCACTTTGATAATAACGTGCCAATTCGTGTTTTTCAGAGGTTTTCGTGATGCCTTTTTGCTGCTCTTCCTGCTCTTCATTGGGAACATGATACAACAGAGGTTACTGTTTGCCTCTTGGGCTTTTTTCCCCTCTCCAGACAATGTGCAAATTAAAAAAAAAATCATTTACGTTCTCAATATTATAGTTGGTCATAAATTCTCCAGGAAGGTGATTTTTTCTGACAGAAAGGAGTGTAATTTAGCGCTTGCTGAAGGACGCTGCATGTGGAGAAGCTCGTACAGTCTCTGCAATCTGAAGTCATATGTTGCTTCTGCTCGGTATCGAGCAACAAAAGCTGCATTACACGCAGGGCCGACCAAGCGTTTTGTGCGAAACGCGGCGCCGTGCCGCAGCAACGTGGCCGCTCAGGCTGGCAGCGGGTCGGATGTAGCTGCAACATGCTTGATTTGGTTAGGTTAAATACCCCCGCGTTTCCTGATAACACATTGCTTTTGTCAGATTTGCTGCTCGAAATGAGACGAGGCAGAGAACTGAAGGCCGCGCTTTGAACTGTGCTCCTGTCCAGCCTTAGGAGGCCTAGAGCTGGTTTCTGGTTCAAACCATCCACTTTGGGCGTTGCGTTTGCAAGTTCAACAGCATCTTCTGGAGTGATTGACAGTGTTGCATCTCGGGGAAAAAACAGAACTCTCTTGGGTTTTGTAACAAGGAGCTCTGATAGATGATGCTAGGGAGGTGATTCTGCCCCTCTGCTCCGCTCTGCTGAGACCCCACCTGCAGTGCTGGTCCAGCTCTGGGATCCTCAGCACAGGACACACATGGACCTGTTGGAGAGGGG
>VWYH01002355.1:0-11168 GCA_013399365.1 Pampusana beccarii | reverse complement strand
CAGAGCCCCATCATCCCCAGCTCAGCCCCATGCCCAGCTCAGCCCCATGCGCAGCTCAGCCCCCCCAGCTCAGCCCCATGCCCAGCTCAGCCCCATGCCCAGCTCCCAGCCGGAGCACCATGTCCCCATGCACAGCAGCATCACCCTGCGTGCCACCCCCGGGAGGAACCGGTCGGCACCCCCACAACGGGAGGAGGAAGCAGCAGGAGCATGGCATGGGTGGGAGGAGGAGGAGGAGGAGGAGGAAGATGATGGTGCTGCAGCTGCCAAGGGGAACCTGGGGGCTGGCAGGATCCCACATCTCGAGGACAGCGGCACTTGGGGGGATTGGCCAGGGACCGCAGCGGGGCAATGGGCTGCAGTCCCTTGTCACCCTGTGCCCCCCCGTGCCGTGTCCCACCCCTCTCACCCTGCACCCCCCTGTCTTTCCAGGTGTCCCTACAAGCCAGTGGCTCTCGCCACCCTGACGCAGCCCCCCCCGGGGAAGAGGAACCGAGATTGCTGCACAGCGCAGCCCTGAGCCCGCCCGGGCTGCTCCGTCACCCGCGGCTCTGGGTCTCCCTGGGCCCAGGGGGGAAACTGAGGCACAAAGCAGCTGCAGCACAGGAGGAGAAGGTGCCTCACTTTAGGTGGCTCGTTAGGGCACATGACCCCAAGCCGTGACCCCATCCATTGCCCAGGACCCCTATAGACCTGCGGAGGGGACAAGAGGACACGTCCTGCCCCTCCGCCACCCGCTCCTTGGCCTGGCGAGGTGGCAGGCGGTGGCGTGTCCCTGCGCCAGTCCTCCCAGTCCACCCAGGGCCCAAGGAGGGTCCTGCTGTGGCTGGAGATGCTCACGCCACGAGCAAACCGCTCCAGACATCTGTGAGATGACAGAGGCGGTGCGGTGGGACCCGATGCTCCGCCGGGAACATGCGGTGGGGTGACAGCCACGAGAGGGTCCCCTGGGCGCTGGTGGCCTGGGCAGGGGTCCCACCTGCGCTGGGGCACGTGGAGGGCTGGGCGCCCCGGTGCTGTTCCAGGGCACGCTCCAGCGGTGGCGCACACAGGGACCCCCCTGCCCCTGCCTGCCCGTGGGCGGGAGAGGGTGCAAATGGGGCTGCTGGCCCCCGAAACCAGCCGTGCTCTGGCTGGGCACAGCCAGCGCTCCGTGCCATCGTCCCTGTGCCATCGTCCCTGTGCCATCGTCCCTGTGCCGTCACCCCTGTGCCAGCCCCAGGAGGTGAGTGGGCGCTGACCCCCAACAATACCCCAAGGCAGAAGAGGAAGGACTCACCACCCCCCCAAAAGCGATCTGCCCCCACAGGCCCATCCGCCAGCCACCAGGCCCATGGCAGGGGGTGTCCCCTTGTCCCCCACCCTGGGAGGAGATTCCCTCCCCCCCCGCCCCGCCCCGGCCTCCCAGCCCCATCGCTGGCCAGGAAAGCAGGATTTCCGCTGGAAGAAGAGCAATTCCCGGATCCGAGGGGCTGCAGGGGCGGCGGGGGGGGCGGCCAGGGCTCCAAATACAATGTCCCGGGAGGAGCGGGGTGGGGAGGCAATTGTGCAGGGCAGGAAGCGGCGAGTTCCTGTCCCTCCTTGGGACACACCAAGGACCGGGGACAAGGCAGAGCTGCAGGGGGAGCACCCTGAGCCCCCCCAAAAGCTGCCCCCAGCCCTGGCAGCCCCCCGTGAGCTCTTTCTGGGCTGGCACACCATGGGCACCTGTGGGGCTGGGGGGGGGAGCAGGTGTCCCCTCGCCCCATCCCGGTGTCCCCTGGGGTGCTGTGATCTGCCCCCCCCCCATCCTCAGCGCTCGGGTCCGGTGCTGGCAAAGTCCCCATTTGTCCCCGCAGCCCCCCCCGCCGCGGTGTCGCCGCTGATTAGTGCCGGCAGGGTGAGCGGGAGCTGGCGGCTGCCCCCAGCCCTCCCCGGGGCCCCCCCGGGCCGTTCCCCCGCTGACCTGCTGCCCCCCAGGACGGGGCGGGTGTCTCCTGCCCCCCCCGGCTCATTGCAGAGGCTGCGCTGCCCAGGGGGGAGCGGTGCGGGCAGGGAACAGTCACCCCCCCCCGGCAGCCCCCCAACAGGGACACGGGGTTCTCTGTCCCCACAGCTCAGCGCCCCGTCCCACCCAGAACCCAGAACCCCCCCACGCAGGGGGCGCGCAGCTCTCAGCACCCCCCGGCACACGGCGAGGGGACTGAGAGACACCCCCTCATTATTACAGGGAGCAGAGCCCCCCCACACCCCCTCCATCCCTCCTACCGTCAGCCCTCCTGCTCCGGCTCGCATGGACCCCCCCGCTCCGGGGCCGCGGTCCCCCCGAACCGCCCGGCGCTGGGGACCCGGGTGTCGGGGTGGGTGTCGGGGTGGGTGACGAGGTGGGTGTCGTGGGGACAGCGGGAGCCTCTGTGCGTGTTTCCCCCCCCGGCTCTTCGGCAGCTCTCGCAACCGAGCTGGAGCTTCCCCTCCCCTCACCCCCCCCGCCCCCCCGCTCCCTGCGGTGGCTCATTGTACCGGGCAGCCCCGCCGGGGACACCGCCAGCCCCTGGACGGGACACTGCGGGGGACACGCTGGCATCGGGGGGTCCCNCAAGGCAGAGCTGCAGGGGGAGCACCCTGAGCCCCCCCAAAAGCTGCCCCCAGCCCTGGCAGCCCCCCGTGAGCTCTTTCTGGGCTGGCACACCATGGGCACCTGTGGGGCTGGGGGGGGGAGCAGGTGTCCCCTCGCCCCATCCCGGTGTCCCCTGGGGTGCTGTGATCTGCCCCCCCCCCATCCTCAGCGCTCGGGTCCGGTGCTGGCAAAGTCCCCATTTGTCCCCGCAGCCCCCCCCGCCGCGGTGTCGCCGCTGATTAGTGCCGGCAGGGTGAGCGGGAGCTGGCGGCTGCCCCCAGCCCTCCCCGGGGCCCCCCCGGGCCGTTCCCCCGCTGACCTGCTGCCCCCCAGGACGGGGCGGGTGTCTCCTGCCCCCCCCGGCTCATTGCAGAGGCTGCGCTGCCCAGGGGGGAGCGGTGCGGGCAGGGAACAGTCACCCCCCCCCGGCAGCCCCCCAACAGGGACACGGGGTTCTCTGTCCCCACAGCTCAGCGCCCCGTCCCACCCAGAACCCAGAACCCCCCCACGCAGGGGGCGCGCAGCTCTCAGCACCCCCCGGCACACGGCGAGGGGATTGAGAGACACCCCCTCATTATTACAGGGAGCAGAGCCCCCCCACACCCCCTCCATCCCTCCTACCGTCAGCCCTCCTGCTCCGGCTCGCATGGACCCCCCCGCTCCGGGGCCGCGGTCCCCCCGAACCGCCCGGCGCTGGGGACCCGGGTGTCGGGGTGGGTGTCGGGGTGGGTGACGAGGTGGGTGTCGTGGGGACAGCGGGAGCCTCTGTGCGTGTTTCCCCCCCCGGCTCTTCGGCAGCTCTCGCAACCGAGCTGGAGCTTCCCCTCCCCTCACCCCCCCCGCCCCCCCGCTCCCTGCGGTGGCTCATTGTACCGGGCAGCCCCGCCGGGGACACCGCCAGCCCCTGGACGGGACACTGCGGGGGACACGCTGGCATCGGGGGGTCCCTGGACCCCAGCAGCATGGGGGGGGACACTGCTGGGGGGATTTGGGGACACCCGGCTCTGGGGGCAGCCTGTGCCAGGCGGGGGTGCTCCCTGCACCCGCCCTGAGACGGAGTCCCCCTGACACCCCCGGGCAGGGGACAGCACGGGGACAGCGTGTGACAAACGGGGCTGTCACCCTGCGATGGCACGGGGGGCTCTGCTGGGACGGGGTGAACTTGGGGCAGGACAGAGCCGTGGAGGGGGGGGCGAGCAGGATGGCAGGTGGCTTGGGATCGTGTTCTGGGGGGCTCCCACGTGTCCCCCCAGGATGGGGTGCAGGTCGGCGCCCCTATTTACTCCTTGTCCAGATAAAGTTGCTAGTGGGATGACCCCAAAATTTGGCAGCGGTTGCACTGACCCACAAACTTTGGTGAGTTCTGGGAGAAGCGGGTGAGCCCCCACACCCTGCCTGACCCCCCCACACCCTCTTTGCCCCCCCCAACCACTCCTGAGCCCCCTGGGTTCCCAGTCCAGGGCGCTGGGGCACGGACCCTGCAGAGAGCACCTCCAGCTTTCGGCACCGTGAGCCCCGGATCAAGGGGGTCTCGGTGGGGGTCCCTCACTGGGGGAACCCCTCATGCCGATTTGGGGGTGCAAGGCAGGCACCCCTCAAACATAAAACCTCCCCGGCTGGAAATACCGTGCACAGCTCCCCCCGGGCCCCAGCTGCCCTCCCACCACAGGGGACAGTGACAGCGAGGGGACCGTGATATTTTCACGTGTCCCCTCGCCGTGGTTTCCGGCGTGGGGCCGTGCTCCCGAGGGGGGGTCAGGGCAGGCGGCTGCAGCCGTGCAGAGTTGGCTGCACCCCAGTTCAGCACCCCCGTCTCCCCACATGGTGGGGTGGGGGTCCCTCCCTTCTTCCTCCTCCTCCTCCTCCCCCTGCGGTTCACCCCACAGACTGGCCGCTTTCCTGTGTGACCGTGAGTCCGGCCCCGGTGTTTCCTGTTCTCATGGGGGGGCCAGGGCCGGCGGAGGTCCCCACCAGGATGGGGACATGCCCCCTGGGCTGTTGCCACTCACGCCTTGTCACCCCCCCAGTTGTTCAGGGGGCAGTGCAGTCACAGCTGCAATTTAGCTCAGGCTTTGGGGGCTTTTGGGGCTCTCTGGGACTTGCTGGGGGTGCAATTCAGACCCTGCTGGATATGGGGCCGGGGCTGCCAGTGTCCCTGGGAGGGGACAGGGCACAGCGGGGACAGGGGCTGCTCGTCACCTGCCACCTGCAGACCCTTGAGCCGCAATAGGCTCCACCTGGGCTCCCAGCACCCTCCCCAAATCATGGCCCCAGGTGTTTCTGGCTGGGTTCAGCCCTGGGGGGTGGCACCCAACCACCCTCCACCTTGAAAAGAGCTGCCTGAGCCCTTCCTGACCCCCCCGTGCCTCAGTTTCCCTCCTTGCAGTCAGGCTGGGCAGTGAGCCGGGGTGATGAGCCCCATTTCCAGCCCTCTGCCAAACCCCAGGGGCTGGCTGGGGGTGCCCATGTTTCCCTGTGCCCCCCTTCCCTTCAAGGCCCAGCAGCAAAGGCTTCCCAGTGCTCCCAGTTTCTCACCTGCCTTGTTAATGGTGAGCTGCTCACAGCCCTGACCCTCTGCTACGGGCATCCTGCCCATCACCCCGGCCTCAGGCCTGCTTGGCAAAGAGCCCCCCAGCCCCAGGGCAGCTCCCCCCCCTGCACAAGGGATGCACAGCCCCGGTCAGCCCATTATCCCCACATATTTGGAGGGAGGGGCCCTCCATAGACCCAACCAGCCTGCACCCCCACCCACGCTGCTCGGGGCTCATCCTGCACCCCCACTCCCCTGCGGCACCCGGCGTTGCCCCATCTCCCTCCGCGGGGGCCCTGCTGAGACACGCTCACCCCACCAGCACCCCGGGGTGCCCCGCACCCCGCCAGGCGCCACACGGTGCCGGTTCCTTCCCCTCCCCTGGGGAGGGCCCCGGTTTCTGCGACGGCGCTGCCGGGTTTCACTGGAACCAGTTTAAAAGCCAGAGCTGGTGCTGGGCGAGCCGGGGCGGCGAGGATGGGTGTTCTGCGCTGGCTCACGGCCTCTTTGCTCTGCATCGCCGCCTGGGGTGAGTCTGTCCCCCCCATGGCACCGTCCCTGCTGGGGACACCCCGGGGATGGGAGCTGGGGACACCCAGCGGGTCTCGTTGCTGGGCTGGGTGGGTGGTTTCTTGCTTGTTAGGTCCCCGAATTTGCAATGCCCCCCAAGAGAGAGGAGAGCTGGGGAGGGGTGGGAAAGCGAGGGAGGGATGAGGGATGCGCCTGGAGGGCTTGGCAGGGCTGGGGGGGTGAAAATAAGGCTAAACGGAGCCAGATGGGCTGTAACCCGCACACAAGCCCAAGCTGTTTCCCTGCCTTTGCTGCCTGCAGCTGGGCAGGCTGTCACTGGGAGCACTGGGAGGGGACGGGGGTGGCGGGGGGGGCCGTGCCCACCGCCCCCCAGGACCCCCTTTCCCAGCTGGGTGTAAAGCCGAGCAGTGCTGTGGAGTTGCTGCATCCGTCGCTGCTCCTCCCGCCCCAGGCACCGTGTGTGGGTGCAATGGGCACCCATGGGACGGCCTGGGGTGCGGGTGGGGGGGCTCCCGGTCCCTGCCTGCCCCCGGTTTCAGGTGCAGAAGCAGAACCGGGTCCGGTCCCGGTTGCCTGGGGCTGCCAGGTCCCTCCCAGCGAGGAGGGAGATGCCGAGGAGGGCCGGGCCGGTTCCCAGTGTGTTGGCGTGGGGTTGCACAAGCTGGGAGCCCACGGGGAGGCTGGAGACGTCACCCGGAGGTGCCAGACGGGACCGGTCGGCTCCCTGGCACCTCTCAGCCGTGCCCGGCTTCTTGGGGACAGCTTGGCTGCCTCCCCCCTTGGGAACATCGGCCATGGCCACCGGTGCTGGGGTGACACGGCCTCTCATGGGGACATCACCCCAAGAGCCACCCCGGGGGGCTGCGGCGTGTGCTGACCCTGGAGCTGGGTGTCGAGGGCTATCGGGGGAGCTGCTTTCAGCCGAGCTCCCCCAGCCCCATGCAGGAGGGGCTGCAGCGATGGGGAGCACTGGTTTGGGCAGCCTCCTGTCCCCAGCTCCATGTGGTGACAGCCCCCACTGACCCCCCCCAACACTTCTCTGCCTTCCAGGACCGGACTGTGTGCTCTCCCGCCCACCCCCTCAATTCGGCTCCATCTACCATGTCCGAGGTAACAGGACCCCCCAGTGCTCTTTGCCTGGGGGGGAGCGGAGGATGCTCAGCACCGGGCAGGACCGGGCTGTCCCAGTGCCAAACTGGGGCAGCTTCCCACCGCCAGCAGCTTGGTCGGCTGCGGGTCTGCACGCTCTGGGGGGGCTTGGGAGGGATGCTGAGGCCTTGGGGCTGACCCGTGTCCCCCACCTGGGGCTTCTCAGGTGTCATCAACCTGCCCTATGCTGAGATCGAGGAGCCCTTTGAAGCCTGGTACAACCTGACGGGAAACAAGAGCCGGATCCAGTATTACGGGGGTAAGCAGGCGGGCGTCCGCTGTGGCCCCATGCAAAGGGAGGATGCAGGCAGGAGCACCGTGCCTCAGTTTCCCCTTCCCGCTGGCACAGGGCAGGTGATAACGTACCAGCTGGGAGGGGTGAAGCCCTACGGGATGCAGTACAAGATCACACCAGAGACCACCGAGAAGAAGGTGAACACCAGGGCGTGTTTCCAGCTGCCTGGCTCCAAGAAGGACGTGGTCAAGGCTCAGAGCGTCTTCCCCAGCATGGACGGCTTCAAGGTGAGAAACACCAGAGCATCTTCATGCAGGGGTGCTGTGCAGCTGGGGATGCTCCTGTCTGTCCTGGGGGTACGGGGTGCTGGGACAGGCCAGGGCACGTCCCCGCACACCCCGGGGCACAGGGAGGGTCATTTCCCCGCCCGGACCGGGGCTGGAGTGCCGGCTCCTTTCCCAACCCCGGCAGCCGTGTTGGGACGTGTCGCAGCCCGCAGAAACACCGGTGTTTCGGGACGGCTCGGGCAAGTCGCTGCACGGCGGCTCAGCTCCCGCCGGCCCCAGACTCCGGCACAGCTCCGTGCCACGAGTGAGCGGTGGGGACAGCAGGATGGCACCAAGCTGGACACGTGCCTGCGGGGCGAGAACTTGGAAGCACACAGGGAAAAACCCTTTTGGAGGGGAGGTGCAGCCAGGCACCCCCGCTATGGGTTTACTTACAGTGGGATGTCTGCCCTGTGTTGCACCCCAAATCCTTGCCCCGTGCACAGCAGTGGGCTGATGGCTGGATCCGACCGGAGAGCCCAGTGCTGTATGTGCGCCGGGAGCAATGGGATCCTGCCATAGGGCTGTGTGGGGGGGTGATGTGGGGTCCCATCCCTGACGCCGTGTCCCCCCAGTTCCTGCGGGAGGAGTACTACCAGGGCCGGTACTGCGCCGTCTGGCAGAATGTGACCCGCTGGGCGCAGAAGAAGAACGTCTACACCCTGTGGGTGACCAACTCCAGCTGCGGGGTGGCCCCCGTGCACTACGAGATGCGGGGTTACAACAGCCTGCTGGGCTCCCACTACGACAAGTACGAGATCTCCTACACAGAATTCGACAACAGCTTCCCCCCCTCCGTCTTTGACATCCCCATCAATGGTGAGCTGGGTTGGGGACCCCCATCCAAATCCTGTCCGTGGGGCTCAGGCTGATGGTGTCACCTCTTTGCTCCCCAGAGACGAAGAAGTGCGGGGACCTGCCGGGGAGCACGGCGGAGCACCGGGTGCTGGCGAACCCCATGGAGGACCTGGTGGGCCGGCACCAGCCGTGGGCTCACGAGGTTTTCCACCAGTACCGCAGGCGGCTGGGGCGGCGATACGGCTCCGCACGGGAGCTGGAGCACAGGCAGAGCATCTTTGTGCACAACATGAGGTACAGGGGGATGCTGACCCCACCAGGGTGAATCACGGAATAGTTTGGGTTGGAAGGACCTTCCCAGCTCCCCCAGTGCCCCCCCTGCCATGACAGGGACATCTTCAGCAGCTCAGGGTGCTCAGAGCCCCGTCCAGCCTGGCCTGGGATGTCTCCAGGGATGGTTCAGCCACCACCTCTCTGGGAACCTGGGCTGGTGTTTTATCGCCCCTACCCACGCGGGGCTGCACCCCTGCTGCGGTGGGCGATGGTGTTGCTCACGGCTGACGCCGTCACTGCCGCCGCCGCAGGTTCGTGCACTCGCGGAACCGCGCCGCGCTCTCCTACGCGCTGGCGCTGAACCACCTGGCCGACCGCACGCCCCAGGAACTGGCCGCCCTGCGGGGCCGCCGGCGCAGCGGGGACCCCAACAACGGGCAGCCCTTCCCCAGCGAGCTCTACAGCGGCCTCATCCTGCCCGAGAGCCTGGACTGGCGCATGTACGGTAGGTGCGGGCTCTGGGGGGGCTGCGAGCGCTCCCCGTCCCGGCCAGCACAGAGCCCACCCGCACCGCCCCGCTCTCCGTCACCTCCGCCTGCCCTGGTCCCCCGGTGCCACCTCTCACCCCCCGCGCTGTCCCCAGGCGCTGTGACCCCCGTGAAGGACCAGGCCGTCTGCGGGTCCTGCTGGAGCTTCGCTACGGCGGGGGCCATGGAGGGTGCCCTCTTCCTCAAGGTGAGAGCAGGGACGGCCGGGCCGCCTGGATGGTGCTCGGCCCCGGCCCTGCAGCGTGCGTCCCCCCCCAGAGCGGCGTGCTGACCCCCCTGTCCCAACAAGTCCTCATCGACTGCGCCTGGGGCTTCGGGAACTACGGCTGCGATGGTGGGGAGGAGTGGCGAGCCTACGAGTGGATCAAGAAACACGGCGGCATCGCCACCACCGAGTCCTACGGCACCTACAAGGGGCAGGTGAGGGTGGCCCTGTGGCCTTGCCAGGGTCCCCCAGGTTTTGGGATGTGCCCCCCAGGGCTTTAAAGCCACCGTGGGGCCAATCAGGAAGGGTCAGAGGCGCTAACAGGCTCTGGGGATGGGGAGGTCACTCCCAAGGCGCCAGGCTCGCTGTGGTTCAAAGCACAGCCCAAACCCAAACCCCAGGGCTCAGCCGGGTGGTTTCGTCACCACGTGCCTCAGTTTCTCTTCTTGCAAAACGGGGACAAGGCTGCTCCACCCATGGGTGGTGACATCAGTCCCTCTGCACCCCTGGGGTGCAGGGATGGAGCAAGGTGGCCTGGGGACAGGGACATGGCTGAAAGACATGGGCAACAGCCCCCCAGGGCTCTGCACTGCGTGCAGGTGGTGCTGTGTCCCTGCAGCAACCGGGAAAGTGTCCCCACCACGGTGGGTGAGCGAGGACAGAGGGACCAGAGCCAGGATGCTGTCACAGCCCCCGTCCCCGATCACTCCCTGCACTGGGGGCTCCGGATGACACAGTGTCCCCTCTCCCCGGGTGCCACAGAATGGCTTGTGCCACTACAACCAGTCTGAGATGCTGGCCAAGATCACCGGTTACGTCAACGTCACCTCAGGCAACATCACAGCGGTCAAAGCTGCCATCTACAAGCACGGCCCCGTGGCCGTCAGCATCGACGCCTCCCACAAGACCTTCTCCTTCTACTCCAACGGCATCTACTATGAGCCCAAATGCGGTGAGGCGGGTGGCACAGGGGGCACGGGGAGGACCTGGATGGCCAGGGAGATGCCAGGACACCCGGGATCTCCTCGGTGTTGAGCAGGGGTGTAGGAGGGAACCAGCCCCGGGTGCAGGGGTGATGCTGTCCGAGCAGGGATGCTCTCCAGCCAAAACCCACCTCCTGCGTTTGTTCCCTGCAGAAAACAAGTCGGGATCGCTGGACCACGCGGTTCTGGCCGTGGGCTACGGAGTCCTGCAGGGAGAGACCTACTGGCTCATTAAGAACTCCTGGTCCACCTACTGGGGCAACGACGGCTACATCCTCATGGCCATGAGGGACAACAACTGCGGTGTGGCCACCGAAGCCACCTACCCCATTCTGGCCTGAAGAATCTCTCGGCTCTGCGGGGACAGCCCTTGGGGATGCTCTCAGCACCCAGCCCTGGATCAGCCCCTTTGGTGTGACGCCTTGCACAGGAGGACGCTGGGGACATGGTGGGACAGGGCTGTGGGGACCCAGCTGTGAATTTGCTAATAAACCCCTGGAAAAAGCCTGGTTTGCTTCTACGGGAGCGATTCCATCGCTGCCCACCCACCTCTGCCCACTTTGCAGACCCCAGTGCGTGACCCATCTGTCCCACGCACACAGGTCCCTGTCCCCAGGCTTGTTTTCTGTGCCGTGGGACGGCGGGGGCCTCCCGGGCAGGGGCCGGGGCCTGGCTGGCAGAGCCAGTTGGCTCTCGCAGACACCCAGGGTGCGGGGAGCGGCTTTTCCAGCCCCATTTCTCAAGGTGTGGAGCACAAACAAACCCAGGGATTTCTGCTGAGACGAGAAATTCCTGGCGTGGGGTGTTAGGGAGCGGGGGGAGGTACCCACCCTCTGCCCTACTGCCCGGGTGCCTGTTGTGGCTGCGGGGAGGGATGTCACGGGGGTGTTTGCCAATGCCACGAGCCAGGAGGGGCTTTTTCCTCCAGAAAATGGTACTGCACACCATGACCTGCGCGGGGGAGGCGAAGATAGAATCCTGGGGTCAGTTTTGG
>VWYH01002340.1:916018-924738 GCA_013399365.1 Pampusana beccarii | reverse complement strand
ACTAAAAGACAGAGCAAGCAGGTGTTCTCCACAATGTTTTGTTTGGTAGTGTTAATTAGCATTAGCAATCATAGCTTCCGCATGCTACTTGATAGTTGTACTTAGTAGACAAAAAGTCAAATGTTACAGATCAGATTTCCATGCCTACGTTAAAAAAAACAAAATTAAAAAAACATGGAAGAAGGGCTGAACTTTCCTGAAAACAGCTGACGTTCTGGTGGGGGTCCACCTCCTCCTGGTGAGCTGGAACTGAACTTCTGTCAGGCGGAGAACATGCAGCTTGGAAGCAGAAAAGCGCGTGGCCTCTCAGAGACGCCAAGGGTCAAGTGGGAGAAGAGGCTGAAATCTTCTCCTCTTTGACCACAAATACAAAACCACCCATGTTTCTCCTCTCTAAAGCAGGGGTTGGATGGCCAGTGCTGTGCGGCCATCGACTCCCTCTGTTGGCTGCATCTTCGTCCTCCGGCTCGCGGCTTTCAGATGGCACGCACACGCTATTCCGAGCAGCGCAGACTGTCAGCTGCTTATCTGGTGTACGATGTGACGAGTGAAGTGCCACATGGTTGAACACCAGGAAACATATTGCTCGCTTTCACTATCAATGACCTAGAAGGAAGAATATGCGAGAGAGGAAATTTGCGGTGATAAAGTGGGGCTGGGACTGGGAAGCAGGTCTGAACAATGAAAGAGCTTGACAAAAAAAGTGACTGCGAACTTCAAAGATGGAATGCTTGGCCTATACAAAATGGGGTGCTGCTTATTTAACATTAATAAATATTAATAGACAAGGCTAGTGCGGCAACATGATCAGAAAGTAGAATGTGAAGTTCTAACAGGAGTTAAAAAGCTGACATTCACAGAAGTGAGTATCTTTCTACTTGTCACAACTCTTAGCAAAGCCTGTGCTTCCTCCTAGGTTTTCTGCATCATTATGCATATGATGTCATTTCTAATAATGAAGTTCAAGCCAGTTTCCAGCCCTAGGCACACAGAGTACACGTGTAGAGAGCTGACTTCTGCAGGACCATGTGTCCTCATTGCAAGTCAACCGGCATCTGAGCTCAGCCTCAGTTCCACGAGGTGAGAAACAGCTTTTGAGTGCACACAACCAGCCTTGAGTATAGATACAAGGGAAATTAAAGAAGGAAAGACCCCGTCCTGTGCCCTAAATTGCTAATTTCAATGCACCCACTGCATCAGGGCTGTCTGAGGGCCCCCAGCCCAGTGGCATTGCCAATGCTACTCTTGTTATTATGATCAAATAATATTAATAAAAGGACTTAAATTTATGTCATCTTGGAACACTTGTATTTCTATTCTGCATGCAGCCACTTACCTTATAGAGTAAATGCCACTGAAAAACATACAGATGTTCAGAGACATCCCATCCAACCCAGAGTAATCCAGCCATTTTACTGGGGAAAACAGATCAAGGAGGGACTTCAGGGGAACCTAGGTTGAAATTATAAGAATATGATCCTTACTCTGTAGAAAAGCTTTTTGTCCTATATAATCAAAAGTGCTAGCAGAACATCATATTCAAATGCAGGAGACACTTGGGCTTTCTATTATCCTCTGCTATGTAGTTATTAAGTAGACACATTATCATACAGCTATGCTGTCAAATCTATTAAAGGGGCTTCATCTAAAACTTGGAACCCACCAGGAGATTAGGTTATCTGAACCTATATCATGCATTCAATTTGTTCTCTGTAGTCAGGATTCAGAACAGAGGCTTAATTTTAAGTGAAATCAAATTAACCTATACTCAAAACTAAATGCTCTCTGATGCACTTTACTGATTCGGGTTTAAACCAAATTTCAATGCGGTTCTGAATAGTGGCTATTGCTATTGAGAAGTGTACTTTAAGACGATTCAGATTTAGCACAAACAGGTTAAGCCCATTTTCAAGAATTTTCTTGCTACTGAAATTCCTTACTACCATTTAAAATATTAGTGCCACATTTATTTCCTTATACTGAAAAAAAAAAGTATGAGGTGATTATACCAAAGGAAGATAAACATCTTTCTTTGCCAGTGATGTGGTTTCATTTGTCCCACAGTACCATCCTTTTTCTTTGTTAAATTGGTATCTTCTAGGCATGCATCTTGGCATATTAATAAAAAACAAATTAGAGGTTGAAGCTGATTAAAACTGAAAGTAAGCCTTGATCTGGCATGTTATTTTGATTGGGTTTTCAAAGTTCACATAGATCTAGTTCCAATCCATGTTATGCATGGTATATATCTTCTTGGTTGAACAATTACATTATTCTAAACAATTATATTGTTATGATACACATAATGCATGGCTCCTGAGCATAAAGTTCTTTAATGATGGCAGGCTGTAAAGTGGTACAGTTCACTTTTAAAAGGTCATGTATCTTTTTTCAGTAGATTAACATTTTATCTTTTAATGGTGTTAAGAAAAGGTCAAAGATTCTAACAGATGGAATATGGAAAGCTTCTATTGAAGAAGATCAATGTGTTAAGCATCAATCTAAGTCCAGAAACACAGCCATTTAATGACTGTTGTTCTTGTTTTATTTTAAATTACCACTGTCTTGACTGTTTGAGTGCTAAAATTACATTTTCATATTTAAAAGAAATGGACCATCACCATCTGACACAGATATCTATGTTTGTGTTGTATTTTCAAGAATAATTCTTAATTGTACAAAACAAGAAAAGTTCCCTAAATAATTAGCTTACCCTTAGGCTAATGGCCTGTCACTTTGACATCCAAATGAATGCAGCAGAATGATCCCCAACAGCAACACGGAAGACAATTTTATATTGGTTTAACTGAGTAAGTTTGCAACAATTTAAACGGATATATGTTCTCAAGTCAAGTCTCTTCCACGTAATGTGCTGTTGTAATTTTAATATAGGTGATATTACTATATAAACTTCTGATGATATTTTTCAAGAAGGACATATTCAGGTACTAGATCTTTCTGAGAATATTCTATTACCGTTTTTAGACCTAGATTCTGTTAGAGAATAAAGTCTACGCATTTCAGTTGTTCCAGTAACTTCAGAACTCAAGGGAAGAAAGTGCAATGTGTTTGCAGGAGACTGTAAGCTCTTCTGTCTACTTCTATAAAATAACTAGTATGACAGATTAAAATGATTGGTTTTCTGCGTGCTAAAGTAAATACAAATATAAGAAATAACAGTAGGGGGTCGAGCTGCTTTGTAGAATTCATCAGACAGCTTCTAAAGATTGTCAAGCTTATGTGTCTGCAGTGTGTATGTGCATTTTTCAAATTTACTTGTATTTCAAGTTCCTATTGTTCCCTTGAGCCAGGCCTGCTCCCAACAAAAGGGCTTCAACAAGGTAAAACTCCAGTGGAATTAGGGATTCTCCTCAGGGACCTTGGACAGAACTGCTATTCAGCAACAGGAAGTGAATTTGCACTGAATTCTCCATCTTGGCTTACGCGTTCCTACATTTTAGGAGCAAATACGCTCTACAGATGAGACTCTCTGATTGCTACCCATGAGAATAAAATGGTGAGCGTTGGGAGTCAGCTGACTCTTCCTGCCAGTGTTCTTCTTTCTCTGGAAAACGCGTAACATTATTTTGATAAGCTACTGAACAAGCTAAACCAGACTCAGAGTTTACAAGGATATCTATATTTTCAGAAAAATTACTGAGCAATATTAACTGGATATATTTAAGCACAATCCATCCACACACACAAATCAATAAAATATTTGTTGCTCAGGCCACAATAGCTAAAGGATTAAAAGACAAGTTCAAAGAATTGCCTGATATTTTGTAATTTAGCCTCATGATAGGAGGAAGCTTAAAAACTTCCAGTTTCTATTTTAAGGCAAGTCAAGTCAAGGCCACTTTAAAAATGTTTTTCAAGGACTTCTCATAAATCCCATAGGGCATAGAGTTAGTCATCTTCTAAGTGCTGGGACCTAGGAGGTAAATTATCCTTTACTTGGATATAAGGATCCATATAGTTGCCTCCTATACATCTTTTTCACTCTGAGCAGGTTGGACAGAGAGCTCTTACCCTTCCAGTGTGAGGAAATTGCCCCATTTCTCACAACTCATTGGAGAAACTAAAGTTTTCCTCAGAACAAACAGTATGTTCAAAACGGGCTGTGTAAAGTATGAGGTTTTGCTTTTATTTATAGATATCTACTTTAGAATTGAACTGCGCTTACCAACGGTTGTAAGTGCTATCAGCTTCACCGTTAGTTAAGACTGTTCTAAAGTAAAACCTCATTCTAGTTCCCAGGTGAAGAACAGGCATATCCTGACGCCAATAAAAGTTCACTTTTTGGACTAGTGGAGGCAAAAAATTCCCAAACTGCCAAGGGAAGCTGCTCCTTCTCTTCCCAGTGCTAAGGAGGTTTCAGCAAAGGAGCTGGTGTTTATTTCAAATACCTCAGCATGGTTTGACAGCCACTGTCTTTTGGATAGGACAGTCTCTGGGAATTCAGTAACCATAAATTCTATCTCAATATTTACTGCTTCAAACAACCACAGTAAGGTTTTGAGCTAACTAAACCAGCTGCCAGATTTCCACCAACTTCAGTTCTACTGGATCTGAAATACAGCCTCACAAACAGCTCAGAAAAGGGGACAATTTCAGCACAAAAAGACAATGGAAGTCAGCAGCAGGTGCTGCTGGCTAGCTGATTATCTAGTAGCAGTTAGGCGCTTAAGAGGTTGGCTTACAATTCTCATCTAGGTGGGTGAAATATTCAAGCAAATCCTTGTGTTCCTTTACGTGCTGTAACCACTGCATTTTTTTCCAACAGAACGTAAACCCAGGTCATCCCAAGTGTCACCTTGAACCTGAGAAAGACACAACTTCTCTCTCTGGGTTAGACAAGCTCAAGCAACAAAGCCAGGCACTGCAAGCATGCTAAAACCAATACTCCATAGCTCCTTGTTCTGCGTATGGGTGGTGTAGGACAGCGAAAGGAGAAGCCTTCACAACCCTTAGGACGGATTGGTGGGGACAGACGTGCTGACCGCTCACAACAGAGAGGCAGAACATAGCTGCAAAAGTACGATAGCTAGCTGGATGATACAAGAAACGGGCTCTCTGCTTTATTCTAAAATTAGTGGTAACCATCAACAAAACCCGTAATGTTTTCCCACTACCTTCAAATAGTTGGAGATGATGTAAACGCAAGAGGCAAGTTTATGAAGCCAGAATGCCACAAAATTACTACTCCAGCCACAAACTCTGTAAGTCACTGCAGGTAAAATGTGAGTATGGAAAAGTATAAAGTATCGATTTACTCTTTCAAATTACTGTTTAATTGTGGTGTTTCCACAGGTGGTGCAGGATCTGAGAGACCAGGATGTTTCCTTTCCATGGCTACTCAGTAGCAGTAGAGGCCAAAATATATTCCTGTAAACAGCTTTAGCGTGCTGGCATTCTCCCTGAATTTGCGCAAAGGTAAACACACAGAACCCTGAAAAAAGAGTATTAACAGATACAGATTAAATGGACTCTAACCTGCTTTCTCTCCTGTGTCTTTGCTCTGCAGAGCTGGCAAGAGCAGCAGCAGTAAATACTCAGGTTTTGTCACTTGAGTCAGCACATATAATTCTTCATACACGTAGGAACTAGCTCTGCTGCAGAAGAAAATACCATTTTCACAATAACTTTTCACAGTGGAACTGTGACTTAAATCAAACAAGCAAGTACTGAGTCAGCTCAGTGGCAGAGCAACAACAATTTGATCTGCTACGTGGCAAGGTTTGGTTTGGAGATACTAAACAATTCTTCATCCCGGGCCCCGGGCTTGTAAGTATGACAGAAGATGATGCAATGTGTTCTGACTGGGAGAAAAGGAACAGTCATACCTCTCTTGAGAAACCCTTTGTGCAGAAAAATTTATTGTGTGCCCCCAGGTGCAAAGGCTATGGATGAAATGCAACTCAATAAAGACAAGCCAAGGTGTTTCCAGAGAGCTAATGAACATTTTTGTATTTGCACTTAGGCAGATAAAGCAGTGGTTTCCAGTTGAGCAAGGAGACAGCAACCGCGTGAGTATGATTGCTACGCGATAACAAATGCTCCCAGAGTTTTTTTAAAGCCCCATGTGTTTTCTTTGTTTGGTAAAAAGATAATCTTATTAATGAAATCTAATCAGTACTCCCACCTTTATGCTTCCCTTCCTTACTTTTTCTTTTTTTTTTTTTAATGCCCTTTTTGAGAGGAGCTCTATTTCTTTTACGAGGGTCACCCTGTCTTTTAAGCAGAGTAGTAGTTTTATAATTTCTACATATACAGAGCGTAGTCCTGCATACTCTTTACTTCCCATTCTATTAAATGCTAAGAAAGTCCATTGAGATGTACAGTGATTTTATAATTTATGTGTTCTGTTTGATTTCTGTGTTCAAGTGCAGCTGATGAGATACATAAAAGAGATGGCTAACATCTTACTGCCTGCAGACAGAATATCAACATGAGCACTAGGAATTCGTAACACCTATGGAAAGAAGTGTTGCATATATGCAATGACACATGAGAGAATATTTTCAAGGAATGCCCCTTACAGCACCCAGTCAAGCTTCTGAAAGGATTATTCATTTTAAACCATGCTGGCTTGATAATGAATTCTGATAGAGGACATGATGTTAATTCAGCTATTCCTTTCTCCTTTACTTTTGGATTTAAAAAAAAAGAATAATTTTTTTTTTTAGCATCTGAGTACTTCTGTGATCTGATTTCTTACACCCTGCAGGGGACAGCATTGGGTAAAGAAAAGTAGAAATCATATGATAAAGAAGCATTTGCTTTCAATTATCAAATTATACTTTGTTAATTGAGATACAAAAAAGTTGTGTTTTTAAAAATTTTTTAGATTTTTTTTTTTTAAGTTGGCACAAATCCTCTCTATCTCTTCACCCTTAAACTCTTCTGCATTATTAATCAAAATTATTTTGGTTACATAGTTCATTCTGCTATCAGCAGTGAGAAAGATTTCCAACAATTTGCCGTTGTCAGCACTACTAAGGAAGAAGAAATGCTGTGTAGTATTGCTATAACTTAGGACTTTCTTCTCATGGCAGGCTGTGTAACATTGTTTTTCAGCACCCTCTGTGGTGTCAACGTAAGTATCAGTTTGCAGGGGAAAAAAATGCTTTTATACTATTATCCCTTCCTTAAAATATATATGTGTCCGTACACAGACAATCCCATGTATTTTGTCTGTAAATGTGCATGTAAATGCAAGTCGAAGTGTTTGTTTTCATCTGCCTCAACCATTGTTGCAAAAATAAGTGTGTTTTCTCCCTCACAAACAAACCTGCATTTAAAAGCGATACTGCAAAAGGTAGATGGTAGCCTTGTTTATTTTGGACAGATGCAAAGAAGTATCTCTGAACTTCTGCCAGTGATCAAAGGAACTGATGATGTAGAACAGATTCATGGGCCATGTCCTATCAGCCTGCACTTTACCCGTCATCCATCATCCCAACCCTAAGCCTTTTTCTGAGTGATGATTGCACCCTAAACACATAAAATTAATCACCACTCTAGCCTGGCCAGGTGTCTTGCCTCCAGAAATTATCTCATTGCAGCAAAAGAACTGCTAGAATCTGATATCTGTACTGTAATTTAATTTAAAGAATTCTGCATAGTAACACTAAGATTGATTTAAATATCTGAAAAGTTTCTAGTTTCACAAAGCCAATATAAATTCTTGGAGAAATATGTAATTGGAAAAAAAATGGGTTGATCATAAAATCAGGGCATCTGAATATTTATCAGCTCCTGGAATTTTCAGTTGATGCTTTCTACCATGATCGTAGCTTAACATAGGTTTTAAAATGCAATTTGCAAAGCTAGAGAGGCTAAGTATTTGAACCAGTATAAATTTAGTGTTGGACTTTTAGCTAAGCAAAACAGCAGCTCTGGGAGACTAGACTTTATATAAATATTGCCTATTTTGTTTTCCAGAGTGTATAGCTTTTATGTTTATGCATTTCTTCTTTCCCTCTTCAGAAAAGAAAGCAAACAGCAGAAAATTAAACTATTGTGTGCATAGAAAGGCAAGAGAGAAATTGTGGCTAAACCTGACAGTGGCTAATAAATTAGGCCGAATGTATCCCATATTTGTGAAATGCAGAATTAAAGACACGCAGGCCCCGATGTACCACAGCTGTTCTCCTGCACACGAGCTCACCGGTTCCCACCCAGAACACACACAGCACGCCTGCGTTTCACACAACTAGGAACAATTATAAGTATGGACATGAAAATCATCTCCACCTAATAATAAATGGAAATAACAGGCTACTTCCAATATGCATATTAACAAGGAGATAGGAGTTGCATCTTCACTGTAAATACACAGCCTAACTCACAGGCAAATTCTGCTAGTGTTCTGCTTCACTTCTGGATTAACTGCAAATCCTAATAATTTGCTTTTAATTGGGAGCTTAGCTCCTATATTAAATTATCATAGGAAAGCAAATGTGCCCAAAAGATGTATTATTAAAATAGAAATAACACAATATCCTAATTTTAAAAAAATAATTCAAATATCTTACTTGCTGTAGAGCCAACAAGAAGAAAGCATCTGAAAAAAAAATCTTAATAAACAGGAAAAAAAAAAAAATGTCCATTAAATTACCTTAATTCAAACAACAGAATCACTGTAGATTTCAGCTGTGGTGCTTCTACGTAATGTGGCTTCCCCTGACAGAGAACGCTGCATATTTGGGGTATAT
>VWYH01002340.1:816018-911018 GCA_013399365.1 Pampusana beccarii | reverse complement strand
TCTGTGCTGTGAACACAGTTTGACACTTCCTGACATTTCATGAACTAATTACACTACAAATAATTAAGCATGTTCACATCTGTAACAAACGAAGGCAAAATGGTTGTCAGCAACTGTGATTGATGACCTCCCTGAGACTTTATCTGATGAGATTCTTCCCCACTATAGGCAGAACCTGGATGGCACTGTGTTTGCAATAATGCCTTCAGCCCTTTTCATCAGATCAAACCACTGAGATGCTTGAAGAAAAGGATGGGAAAATTAATGACTACAATGAAATATTTGCATTTTTTCCAGGCCTGGAAAAAACAATGAACAAGAGATGTGACAACCTCAATTATTTGGTGATGCTAAGAGCTCCGAGACAGCTCCTGCTGGAAAGAGCTGTTGGGAAGCCTGGGGGTGTCAAGTCGGCTAGAAAAATGGCAGGTGACAAGGACAACACTTTTTTTTTCTTTTCTTTTTTTTTTTTTTCTTATGCTACCCAGACCTACATAGCTTAGTTAAAAAGACAAATTGCAGCACTACATTTCTTCTACAGGGAAGGGGAATATATCAGCTTTGAAACACAACCTTCTGTGAATGTGGTGCTTGTGTAAAAATTATATTGGTAAAGGTTGTCTCTTGCAGAGACGACATAAATAAATAAAATTCACTGGTGCTAACGCTCCTAAAGGGAAGAAAAAGAGCACAGTCAATTGTCCTACGCGCTATAGCCAGTGACAGAAATAATATATGTGTATATGTGCATTTATATAAATATATATGCAAAAAATTTAAAGTAGATGTGCACGTCTATATGAAAATTATACAGCACATGAATACACAGATTAAGCATGACACTCAGAACTACCCTGCAGTACGAGGATAATTTTACCCATATACAGACTGCCTGCAGAGCAACCCAAATGCCCCTCTTCTTCCTGGAAAAAAAAAAAAAAAAAGGGAAGAAAATCCCAAATCTTGAAATGTGGCACACATGTTATAATTTGTATATGTATGAGAGCTGCTGCGTTTCAAAGTCCTTTGAAAACAAAAAGGAAAAAAAAAAAGGAAAAAAAAAACGCTGGTGCACTTCAGCATTTTTCTTTTTCAAGACCATATTAACAATATAATAATAATAATAATGATAATAAAAATTAAAAGGGATATGAGAGGAGGAAAGCAAAGAAAAATTGGGAGTGCTCAATAGTGGCCAGGGCTCAGGGCTGGAACCCAGGGCCTCTCTACTTCCACTTCTCCCTGACCTTGAAAACATTTCAACAAACTTCAGCTGCCTCACATATTAAAAATAGTAGAAAAAAAAATCCTAGGGTGATAATGCTTACCTGCCTCATCAGACTGTTGCAAGGATTAATTAGCAGTAGTAAAGCACTTTGAGCATCTTGGTTGTCACAAGAGCATAAATTATTATTCCTCCCCACCTTGTGGTGAGCTGTGACTGCCCGGCCTGGGACGCTGTCCCCATGGACGCGGTGGTGTCCCCACGAGAGACCCTGTTGGGGGGGACACCAGAAAGAGGGTGCAACATCGGGGAGCAACAGCTACTGCAGCTGCCAAGAGGATGTACAGGAGCGAACTCCAGCTTCCCTTGAAGGTCAAGTTAAGATGTATCATCATATTAACAGGCAAAATGTCTCTTGAAAAATACTAAAACTCATTCCACTAATTGGCAAGTACACTGTACCTTCCTTGCTGTGTGTCGCCTGTGATACGACAGTTGCCATAGTAACTGTTTATTTCTATCAAATAATAAACACATTCAAAGAAAACCAAGATTTTTTTTTTTTACTAATAACTTTCTTCCCAAAGTCCCTTATCCCTTTATTTTACATTTTTCAGTTTAACTTGTCCGTAAGTAAGCATTATTTCCTTTTTTGGTTTATTAGTTATACTAACACCCAAGGCAATCAAACACATGAATAATTACAGTGCACTTTGGAAGCAAGAGCCACTTGCTGCATTTCTGGGAGGCCCTGAACTGCAGGGATGGGAGCAAAGGACTGAAGGAGGGTGGTGGCAGGTCCTACCGCCTTCAGGCATGGGCTGAAGGAGCAGCGGTGGCCCACGGTCTGAACACCGCGGATGGAGCTGGGACACCCATCAGGACAAGCTGTCCACGTCCACTAAACTTTATACTTGGGTCTCACTGCTGTGACGGTCTCCCAAGGCTGTGTCCTTCGTTTACTGCGGTTCCTGGACTCTGCAAACACCGTGAGACTGTGAGGCAGAGGGTGTTGCCTCCATTTGGCTTTGCCACTGCTGTTGATGGAGGAAATAAAAACCATTTAGGTTAAATTTTGCACTCAGGTAAAATGAGAAACCCAGAGTGGGAGAGGGCATGGACCCATGAGGTGCTGATGCCTGTGCCACCCAGGCAGCCGTGTGCCCACAGCGAGGGGCTCCAAAGCATGGCTGGGGGGTGAACACAGCGGAGGAGACGATGACAAAAGGAAACAAACCATGAGAGGTTTCTATGACAATTTCTCAGCTTTTAAACATGGAACTATAATGTTTGCCTACGGATTTTTTCCCCACCGAGTGTACATTAGTCCAGGAAATTCCTCCTGATTTTTGCCAATGTGCTGGTGGGGGCAGGAGTTAGAAGAGGCCCCAGTGGGGCCATTTTGCCAACAAAAGCAAGAAAAGCCATTTACCTATGCACTATTATGCATGTTCCCATCCACAAGTCAAACAGATACTAATAATCCTTGCCTGTTTGAGATCTTCTCCTGCACCTTTGTATGAGCCCAACAACTGAAAGTCTCCTCCACTTACAGCTGCAAGCGCCCAGGCAGGAATATCCAATTCCCAAGGAGAGCTGCCTTAAAGATAGACCAAAGAAAGAATGACAACATAAACTGTGCAATTTATTGTCCTATGAGTTAATAAAAGGCTGTGGCCTAATTAAACCACTGCTTTTCCACCTTGCCATTCTTCTTGTGTGGCTGAGCAAATTAATTCTGGCCGTACTTGGAGACTGCACGCTTGCTGCATTAACTTTGCCTGAAGTTCTCGTTTGCAGAGTAGATGGGATTATATTATAAGCAAACGTTAATGTAAATGGACACCTGCTGCCCTTGAAACATTACATTTCCAGAACTGTTTGGTAAACAGTCTTTCATTCTTTAACACAGAAGTTAGTTACACCATGGCATTGACTGAATCAAACAACAAATAAGATTTAAGTCTATCCAGTATTTTTAGGGAGAACGTCTATGTCAAACAGATTAAATGCTTTGGCACTGGTTCCAGTGTAGGACTTAGTGTTCGGCAGCTGGCATTTCAAGTCTCAACATTTCCAGTACATTAACCTGGCTGTGGAAGGGGTTTAGAGTAACTACTTGGGACGTCCAGGCAATCTTTCAATGCACAACTGTGATTGTTATCTGCACTGGGACCGAACTCTCTGCAAAGTCTTTACCAAGTTTGTTACTTTTGCACACACATTTAAATTTACAGCCAAGGAGTCTCATTCAGCAGAAGTACCTGCCACAAAGTGCATAACAGAAATAGCATAAATATTTGCTGGATTAGGCCTTGTCTTTATAAATATGCTATCGGTGTCGCCTGAGTTCCGGCAATAAATCTGTATATAAATTGACCCCTGCACCTCAGCTTGACTTCAATATCTTCTAATCCCTCTTCACAAAACAAATTGCATCAACCATGCCCACATTTAGCCAACTACAGTTCACATTGTTTTCGTTCCTTCTCATAAGTTCTTCCTACAGATTAAATGCTGATGCACTGAAGTAACTGCTCTTGGCTGAAGTGGGCAGGTGTAATTTGATTAGTATAGATTCTGGAATTGGTAAGTACTGTATCAGTATCCTCCCTAGAAAATAGGTGACATGTCATGGGATATTAAGTATGGCCATTTAATGTAAAAACTCAGATAATACATGAGTTAAATGGAGAAAATGAGAGAAAGCTTTTAAGCATTCTCCCAAGACGGATTGCAGAATAATATTATTGTACACGCAAGTAGTGCTGATTGACACAGTCAGAAGGCCATTATACTAGTACGGTATAAAATCATTATTGCAAAAAGCATTTCAGAGCTGCAGAGTGATAGTACCAACATATAATGAATTATCAATAAAGAAGTGGTGATTCAGTTACATTACATATGAATAGAAAGCTTCCTGTTATATAATTTAAACCTGCCAGCCTGACAAGTGACTTGAATATTCAATTCCTTCTCCAGGTGTATGAATCATTCTTTTAACTTTACCAGAGACTCTAGTTTTGTAGGGCAGGCCAAAAACTGAGCTACAGCAAGCAGTGATTTTAAAGAAATGTTGGCTGAGCAGATTTCAGCAAGGCAGCCTCTGGTGGGGCTCTATTTGAACTCTCAAGGAAACTGGTATTAAGTAAATATTTCTTCTTGTTTATGGCAAATAAACACGGATCACAGTCTTTCAGCAAGTCGATGCCAGCAGCATTTTATGGTTTTCATTTTGTCTTACTATAAAGTCCTTGAAGTTCATACTGTCACAAGCTACCATTAGTGACAAAGCCCTGATCAAAAACCCCTCAAACCCTATCAGTATCAAATCCCTCTGTTTTTAAGGCTGTGCTCCTGAGGAGCCTCGTCTCAGACCTCGCTCCTGCACGAAGCATCTCTGCAGCCAACTCCAGCGTGTTTGTTAAGTGTTGCAACATGATCCCATGGGAGGATTAGGACCTTTGGGAAAATTACAGGAGTCACCTTTTCCTTTTAAATGATTATTTAGTATTTGCAGTGTTAACATAATGCCTAAGTCAAAGAGAACAGTGCTGGAAGCTTAAAAGTAATTAACTTTAAAATACGGGGAAACAGGAGGATTCAGTTTGAATGCCCTCAGTGCTGGAACCAAAGTTGCAATCAACAAACAAGAAAGATTGAACAGTTGAAAATGATCCAGCTGTGATAAATATGGGTATAATATTATCCAGTCCACATTCAGAAAATAAATATATCTACAACATGGTCAAACAAAAGCATTTAAAAGCTGTGAGTAGTTCTAACTTGCCTTCCAGCATTGCTAAGCTCTTGCATGTTTAAGACACATTTTTCAAATAGATTTTTTTAAAAAAATGGAAATTGAGTCTTATAAAAATGCACATGATTTCATAGATACATTATACTATATTACACTATCGGAATGTAATACTACATATATAACGTATATCTCAGCATTACAAACACTCAAAGAAAACTGACAATATTGATAAAACTGTTCCAGTGAGCTTCTCTTCCAGTTGTTGTCTGGATAACAATATAATAAAAACTGATTTTAAAAACTGATTTTCTACTCTGTATGTTTGCCTAAATACAATGGCCTGCTGTTTCACAAGTCCTCAGCATCTGGCTGCTCCCACTTCAGTTATTTCACTTTCTGTTTCCTATCTCTCCTTTCTCTCCTCCGTTAAGGATGGTGCACCTACAAATGACTGAGGAAACATCTTCCTTCATACCTAAAACCTGTTAGAAGCCCACAGCTGAAGACATTTATTTTTACTGCACTGAATGCTCTTGGGACTGAAGGCAGCTCACAAACTTAATCACAGGCTGAGAGCAGGTAGTTAGATTGAAACTTGAAAAGGCCTTAAAGGAGGGAACGGAAATGTGGATTACTGCCTCACAACCACTAATTAGTTGATGAAACTTCAAGAAAAGAAGTGGTGGACACTTACGTGAATTTTTGCTGCCTCCAAAGACCAGGGGTGTACAGGAATTTTTATTTTTCAAGTGGAGGTGTTTAGAAGCAAATCTTCCTTCACACAGCCAGGATTCTGCTGATCGCAGGGCCGACTTGTGCCATTTTAAGGCGCTGGCCTTATCAGTTTTAAATATGAAATTATTCTTGAGACTATTTACATAAAGAAAGATTTGTGAGTGCGTGACCTGGCAGTCAGAAACAACCAAATACCAGCATGGGCTCTAAAAACAGCTCCTGGGCAAATCGCAGTAATCTTGGGCAAACCACTTGAGTTCCCCGCCTCAGCATTCCAAACTTTCAGGCAGAAGTACAGCTAGTTACTCACCCCATGGATGCTATAAAAATTAATTAGCAAAATGGCTATAAAGCACTGAGGATGAAAAACGTGCTAAGAGCTAAGCGTTATAATTAGTGTTATTTAATGCATCTTTAAAAATCAAATTATATTTTTTTTCCTTTCCTTTAATAAAGGAATTAGACAATGGCTTTAAGAAATGACAAAGTAATTTGAAGTAAATGACTGCCTGTAAAATTGAAACACACCCTAAAATGTGGTTATTATAGAATAACCACACACCCTGATAGTGAGCACTGCCTGAGCTGGGTATAACCTTAGTAGTGTATTATTAAGTGCGGGAGGATCAGTAATTATAAAAGGGAGAGCGAGTGCTGATGCGTGTTAAGTACATGTTGCCTCTTTGGCATCAGCAGATTTGGTGCATCCATTCCTGGCAATGAAAAGCTTGCTGGGCAAATTCAACTTGTGGCACATAGGGATTAATAAGGGTACAGCTAATACAAGCAATGTTTAGACATGAAACAAGAAATTTAGGACACGGGGCTTATGGTATGCTGCATAATTGCCAACACAAAAGAAAGAAAAGACGTGAACCAATTTTGCATTTATGAGAAGCAGAAAGTTCTACCCTGCTCATCCCTTTACTCATCTGAGTTCCCCATCTGCAAGTGATGGGGATTCCCTACCAGTCAGTGAAGCTGTTGGGAAAAGAATTGCTTTCCTCATCGTTACTCTGAAACAATAAACACGTTTCCTAAAACATCCACAGCAAGTGCTGAGAGTAAGAGTGCTCAAAGTTTTGTAACAGCAGCAGACTGAAGACAGCCAAAGGGATTTGCTCAGTCCTGACTCCTTGAGCCCGGCACAGGCAGCAGAACCCGTCTGCAGCCCACAAAAAGCCTCCTGCATGAAAACTGTGTCCGTTTGGTCTATAAAAGAGGACAAATCACATCAAAGAATCACAGAATGGGTGGGGTTGGAAGTGACCTCTGGAGATCATCTAGACCAACCCACCTGCAGGCTCACCTATATATATATGTATGTATATATATATAAGTGGGTTTTTTATTTTTTTGAAATGTATCTTGTGGAAAAAATGTGTCAAAACATTTCTCCTGAATATTTCCATTAAGTCTATCCAAAATCCCACTAAAATACATTCTAAAATTACATTATATTACATCATGTATTTTATATATTCCTTCTAGTCATATCTTAGGGAAGTTGGAGGTCATAAAAAAACGTACTCAAAACCAAAGAGTTAAAAGAATAAAATAAAAATGGGGAGAAAACTCACCAATTTTAAGTGACCGTTCTTAAACCACATGCTTCCTGAATTCAACAGCACTGATTATATCCCCTATTCAGCAACCAACTGTATGTCACAGATTCCTCGTTCTTCCAGGGAAAATGGAAATGTCACTTGCTGTTCCACAGCCTGCAATGTTGTCCCACCGCTGTACGCCCCAGCGGATGCAGCAGCGCACGTGTCCAGGTCCCACATCCAGCACCCAGGATTGGTCCTGCCCCTCCACGCAGGGCTCTCCGAAAGCACAGGATTTACCTGGAAAGTTTCTCACCCTTAGCCGTGATTTATTTTCAGGGAAATTAAGCGTTATATTCAAATATTGGCTTTCATTAAATCACTTTAAATTATACTTAAATAATTCTCAATCTCCTCTTTAATTAAACTTACTAAGGACCAATTTCCATCTTTTACTCAGAAAGCTCGACTTTGCCAAGGTCCTGAGACCCACAACACAGTAGGGCTGAGAGCCCTCTGTGATTTTGATTCCCTCTCCTGGCTTTGCTTACAAGCCCTGATTTCTGGAGAAGTGAAAAATCAGCTCCTACAAGGTCTCACACTTTAATCACTTCAGGTTAACGTGACACCCTAATGAGAAACGTTCCCTTCTTTTCCATCTCATGATTTGCTCCACTCCAGCTGCCAATTCGAGGCTCTTGTAGGATCAGTCATTGACCTTACACTCCTATTACTTCCACCTCCTTTCCTCATTTTGAAAAATCAAATTAATTTTGTTAGAGACAGAATTAAAATTTGCTTAAAACACTAAGTAGATATTATGTATTTATTGCGCTCGGTGATTCTCACCCAGTTCAGCCATTGTCTTCAAAGTTTCTATTTAATTAAGAATAATATGCTTTGAAAGGCTCATTTAGTTAGTTCTGCATTTGTTGCATTTGAATTGCAATAATTAATAAAAGCCAAAAAGTGTCACTATGAGACAGCACAGAGCTGCCAGAACTAGGTTTCAGTAAAAAAAAAAAATTGTTCAAAACCACTGTTTAGGAAAGACCAAAGTTATTAATGAAACCGGGCAGTTTAGCAAACAACTGTTTTTTTGCAGGTTCAGTTCTACAGAGCAGTTTCTTAGTTTAAAAAAAAACTGAGCTGAAGTTGGAAAAAAAAAAGACGAAAGTTCAGAAAATAAAAGTTAAATAAAAAAGAAATCAACTATTTCATTATGAGCTGATATCTCACTTCTAACTTCTACATCTCTTCTGCATTTTCACACAGACCCAGTGTGAAAACTGGGTTTACTTGCCAAGGGTGAACCTAACATGGGGCTCTCCTGCTTTCACAGGAATCCTCCGGTTTCCCCCCTGTTCAGCTTCCGCTAATCTGATGAAATCAGAATTGTAGCTCCATTTCCTGCACTGTTTCTTCCTCGTTTCGGCTCCCTGCTGTTTGTTTCTAGGATATTCTCATCCCTGCTGGGTGTATGTTTTACTCTCTTTAAGAAGAGCCCTGATCGCATTTCTTTTTCTCACACTATCTGTTACTGACGCTTGCTATGGGAATCTACCAGCCGGCGGTGAGACCCCAGGGCTTAGAGCATCTGGACAGTTATCGTGAATGAATATAATCACTTCAGCAGCTCATGTTAACACTGAAGGATTGGTTGTTTTTATTCCTTCACACTTTCTTGGATCTTAAGAGA
The DNA here is from genome assembly GCA_013399365.1 of Pampusana beccarii. Lineage (NCBI taxonomy): Eukaryota > Metazoa > Chordata > Aves > Columbiformes > Columbidae > Pampusana > Pampusana beccarii. The sequence goes on along the minus strand of VWYH01002340.1, from coordinate 902,049 downwards.
AGAACGGGATTGAAAAGAAGCATCTTTTGTGCCTATAAAATGGACTAAAGTTAACGGTAGAGTCTACGAGGAGAACCCTCCTGAACTAAAAGTAATTTTAAAAAATGCATTTGTCAAAAATACTTTTGTTTACTGTCCAGGCTAAATGGATTGTGCCAAGAGACACTGAGAGAGCGGTGGCTCTTCCCACTGCCAGGTCAGGGATGGACCCGTTGCCTTTTCCTGCCCTCTGCCAGCCGAGATGCCACAGCCTGGGGACACCTGTGCAAGGAAGAGCTGCCACACACCCTTCTCCAAAATATAATACAGGTGAAGTCTGCAACCAGCCCAACCGTGGCTCCAAAAGCTGGGCCTCCTAGTTAAGTGATTTATTATTCATTAGACTCCAAAAATGGACAGACTGACTTTCCAAACCTGGGAGGGCAAACACATTGCCAACCTCATTCCTCAAAACCAGAAGAGATGGGTGAGACAAGAGTGAAGAGTTCAACGGGCAGGGATCGCTCCTCTGTGTCTGTGGGAACAATGCTCCCTGCTGCCAAATGACTACACAGCTGCACAGCCAGATGCCTCCCAGTGCAGTTGTTACTAATTCCTACCTCAGTCTCATTAACTAATTTTCTCATCTCCACCCAGAAAGGAACTTCTTTTTCCTTGTGGCCCAACACACAAGAGAGGCTGTCTCTAATCCAGCCCTTCTGCTAAATTCTGTGAGAACACTGTCCCAGGGTCACAGGTGGCCACCCAACTAAGAGAGAAGATGCTTTGGTTAATCGTGTATTGTTCCTAATGTTCAACATCCCTTGAGGGGACATAGGTTTTTCCTCTCATCCCCTTCTGCCGCCTGGGTGAGCAGCTCACGTCTTTGCCTCTAAGCCACTGACCCCACCTGCTCTGCTTGGGGAACACTTACCTTCGTGGTCACCAGCCCTTCTCCATCTCCAAACACACCAGAGCAGTCCCCAGCAGCACCAAGCCAACACTCACAAAGCCAGCAAGATTTCTACGCAGGTGTAAGGTCTCTCTTTGTTCGGGAACGCCTAATATGCTCCTTGTTCTGGAAAACTCCCCCAGGCAGCTATACGCCTGTGAAAAAGCCGAGTTGCCTCTGAGGCGATGTGCTCCTGGGCCCTGGATGTGTCTGCAAGCGCTTTGGAGGAGGAAGAAAGGCTTGTCACTGATCCCAGCGCAGCTGGCAGGGCTGCAGCCGAGCTGCGAACGAGCTTCAAATTAGTCCAACATTTAAATGCTCTCTTCTAAAGATAAATCCCAACTAAGCCTCTCAGTCGCTTTTCCTAAGGAATGGGAAGTGTCTCTAAGAATAAGCGCGGCTGCTGCGGAGCTGTTGGGGTTCACGAGAGCCGCCTGACAGCACGCCAGGAAACTCCGCACTGCAACGCGATACTTTTAGAAGAGGTGACTTCACTGCCCTGCTGGTCACCATCACAGCATCGTCCTCACAGAGCCCTCTGTAACCCACATGTATGGAGCCAGGTCTGCCTCCTTTCTAGAGATACTAAAATTCCACCTAAAGCCCCAGCTACAGGAGCACTTTGTTGTGATGGTGCTTTATGATTTAACCTCATTATAACAACTTACCTTAGAAAAGTGGTGCTGTGGCAGGTGGATGGTTGGTTCTCCCCATCCCAACACCAACGGGCAGCACTCAGGGGCACTTGGGTTTTGGTAGAACAGAACAAAACGACCAGAAACATCCTATCAGGAGGAAACAAAATGAGAGTGTGATCCATGTAATCCAGTCCTCAAGTGACTGTGATTGTTAACTGCTGTTTTTAAAGGAACTGCAAAACTAAGCTTAAATAGAAAATATTGAAGTACCGAGTGACAAAAAGCTCAGGTTCATCACCAAAATAAACACAGAACGTATATAACGCTCTGTACAGATATACAGCTTTTTCCTCATACATTTTCCCCCTCTATACATTTGATTAATGTTTTTGTGCTTTGAGAAAAAAAGCCAAAAGCAACAAACACAACCAAACTAACCAACCAACCAACCAAAAAAATGCAATTCTGGGAGCAATGTTTAAAGTATAGGGTTTATATACCTGAAAACATTTGTTTTGACTTCCCCTGAGACAAAAATGAAAACTTCTAAGAACTGTTGCCACACCAAATAACCTGTTCCAACTCAAGTTGTACCTCTAAAATAGTTTTTTCAGTGCAAACAAAATGATGTCATATTGACTGACGGAAGAGCAAATCTTGGCTGTTTAATTTGGAAGATTGCTAAAAGTGATACGTTCAACTCTTCTTGTCTAACAATGAAATGTTTTTATAGTTCACAATACTTAACACCTTCGTTCACATAAAACAAGTCATCCTGAGTTCCTGTTGAACTAACACACATCCTATTCTTTTTCTGTGTATATTTCAACATTAGGAAAGAAAAAATAAAAATATATCAAAATAAAATTCCATTTTCATGCAACTGCACGAAAACCATTTAGCATTTTATAGCATTCAGAAAAGCAGATTGGAAAGCTACACAGAATACTCAAGAAGCCAAATGCTTCAGGTGCAGCATGGACATCTCCAGCCAATACAGTTCTCTCTCCAATGTTATTTTCCTCTGTTAGTGGTGCACAGGTTGCTCCTCCCATTGTTTTTGTTTGCATCTTACTTTCCTTTTCCCTGTCCTCCCCCTTCCCCCTTACTTCTCTTTGTCTCCTCTTCTTCATTTTGGGTGTTGTTTTTTTCCCCTTAACCTTCTGCCTCTCTTACACCATTTCTCTACTCCCTCTGCATGGCTCACCGCTGTCCCCCAAGGTCCCTTATTGTCCTCTCCCCATGCTTTGCTTACACTGCAGCCTCCCGAAGGACAACAGGTATGTACAAGGCCCACTTCCTGACTGGGGCTTCCATGTGTAACACACCCTCTCACCCACGTATTTCATTACATTACAAAATGTCTTGATCTTTTGAAATGGGAGCACAATGATAAGAAAAGCCATTCTTATAGATTGTCCTCTGCAGAATATCAGAGAAGGTTCTGAGACCTCTCCATGTCTGCACCCCATGGGCCGATCAGATGTGTACTGTGTGGAAATGGCAGTACAGAAGCAGAAGTGCTCTGATGGAAAGCCAGGCCAAATAATTATTATTTTGCATCTGCAGGAGGAGTTACTTTTTTCTTCAGGAAGATCTAAAATGAAATAATGATGACAAACACACTTAAAAAATACTGAAAGCATATAATCAAAGTTTATAATTTTAAAATATTACCTGTTTAGCCTACTAAGGGAAAAACATTTTGAAAAAATCTGCTTCATAAAGACAGGTTAAATTTGCACAATGTTGTCCCTAGAAACAAACTAATATAAAGCAGAATACTAGAAACTACAAGTTGTTACCATTGTAGTTAACTAGTAGTTAACATTGTCATTTTTTAACAAGCACAAACATGAGTTCCACTAAACATACACATAGTCAGGGACAAGTATGAGACCACCAGAAGTTTCAGTTCAGTAGACTTCCTTGCCATTACACTCCACGTCTTTCTAACCATGGCCAGAAGGATCTGTTTGAAAGAGGAAGATTAGTTTAGTTTTCAAATCTTATTAAATCATTTCCCTTTCCACTTCCATTGTAATCTTCAGCTTTTTCCTGAGCCGGCAAACATCAACAGGAAGCTCCTATACTCGTGCAGTAGGAAGGGTTGCACGATAATACATCTTCACTACATAAATGATAGGGGTACAGTCTTAGTTTAAACGGACCACCCAAATAACTTTGGGATTATTAAAATCTGGGGTGTTTACTAATAAAATTTTTATTAAGTAGAGATAATGAACATTCAGCTTAAAATTGTGCAGATCCTTTTTTTCGAAAGGCCATAGAAGTAGGAACCTGTGCACTCTCGTCCACTTCAGCCAATTCCCTTTTGAGGGAAGTATGTTGACTTCATTTGGACAGGCAAAATGGTATGCCGACCAACAGCTTGGCATGGTTTTCCTGATATTAACACCTGCTGGGATATTAACAACTTGAAGATAACTGGTACTCCGAGAAACTAAGGGTATGAGTAAAAGATTCAACTGAAGACCACAAATTTAAAGAGCTGCCATTTGAAAAGGTGCCAGAGGTAAATCACCACTTACTCTACAAAGAAGAGTGTCACACGTTTCATTCAATAAGGCAATCAAGATGATTAGGGAGTGTAGGAAAGGCTCATTAATGGCTGTAGTAGACATTGAGTCAGCCTTTCATTTATAACCAGTGCATCCGGACAGTTTTCATTTATTGCGTTTTTAATTTAAAGAAGTGAAATTTATGTGGACAGACACACCCCCATGTATTGTACAACTTGTTCTTGCTTAAAAGCTGCCACTAGCTTTATTGAAGTGGTACTGGCAAAAAATAACGCACACACAGAAAAAAAAAAAGAAAAAAGAAAAAAAAGCTTCACAATGTGCATGCTTCTGTTAGATAGCTCCTTTAGATCCTTAATAACAGGATAAGAATTTAGCTAGGGATTTTATTCTTAGGATGCTGAACTGAACACTAAGCTATAACTGATGACAATACTCAGGAGCGTGACTTTAGCTTCAAAGACAGAAAATTGTTGCAAAGACAAGAACTACGATGGAAATGCAGGCGATCGGCAAAAACCGTGGCTGAGTTTGCAAAACAGCACCCTTTTAATGAGAATGAGTGTGACTGGCTATTGCGTCCATTTTAACCCAACAAAACCAGTTATCGCAAGACTCACAGTTATCAATAAGTGGGGAATCCCTTTTTCCTATACCTGCAATGAAGATGTAAACTGAAAATGTGATGATTGTCATTTCAGTACACATAGAAGTTTCACTGTGCGCGCACACCTAAGCATGCCCAAGCGCTTCTTTCTGTTCTCATGACTTGAACACAGGCACTACAGTTTTAAACAAGAGCAACTAAAGTGTTGCACAATACTGGGGCCATACAACAGAAAAACAGATAAGATTTCCTCAGTAAATGACATTTGTGTGACCACCGAATTACCACAAGAATGGAAATTAAAAAATTCAGTTGAAATCCTGGAGCTGTGCAGCAAAGGTTGGCCTGGCCAAGACGAAGTCTTCACTAAGTAAACAGAAAAGATTTCTCTATAAAAATTGACCACCTCACCCCAACACCACAGCCACACAAAACTGGGAATTTTAAATCCTGTCTTTAAATACAGTAGTTATAAAAAAGAAAACTAAGTGAATCACAAACAAAACAAAACAAAACAAAACAAGTGTATCCTAAAAGATACACCTCCTTGAAAACAAAAGTGCGATGTTCAGATCCTTGATAGTGCAAATCAATTTTTTGTCACCTGAACTGGGGTTTTCCAGAAAAGATTCCTTCGTCCAGTGCCAACTACCCTGCACAACATGGCATAGCCTTTTCCTGAGCTCTGGACTAATTCAAAACTTAACTATTCAAATTCTGAGGTTTTAAAATTTGGACCCATGCCCTCACAGAGAGGTCCCTGGAGAGCTTCTCGTGCCGAGGCAGCACCCCAGCACGCTGTGCTCTGCCGGCAGGAACAGCAGCGCCAGACCCAGCGTCGCAGTTGGGCAACAGGGCTCAGGGAAACACTGAGCTTAGCGTGGGCTGTGGCCTCCTGACGCATCGAACGGGATGAGCACGGCCGCGGTGGGCAGGTCTCCCCACTCCCACGTCTCTGTGCACACCAAAGCTCCTCGGGAGCTCCCGACTGAGTCGAACGCAGGAGGCGTCAGGATCATTTACCTCCCACCCATGAGGGCTGCCCAGTATGGGCCAGGGAACGGGCTGGTGTCACAGGAGGAGGCTCGGGCTGGAGGGAACCGCTACTGAGCGGGGAGGGCTCAGGATCCCACAGTGGGCAGGGGCTGAGCAGTAGCCCGTTTCATGATTGCTCAGGTCTGTCATAGGTCCTTCAGCCTTTGTAATTTGTCTGTGGGAGGAAAGAGGAGTAGAAGACTGTAAAGATCTGTACAGCGGTATATTAAGGAGCTCACCCTCCCCCCAGTAGCTCAATATCTCCTCGTGGTGGAATGGGAGTGTTTTATTTTTGTTTTTCTTTCCATTAGAGGGTGACCTTTGCTCTAACTAGGTTGATGTGCTGCAGAGCCAACATCCGCCAGCTTCCCGGGCTGCGCGTCCCCAACAGCAGCAGATATTTTCTGCGGCTCCAGTCGCCCTATTTAATCATTCCTCCATAAATCAAAAGCGACCAAAACTGGTTTAACAAACATTTGGGTAAGAACTCAGAGCAGCTGAAGAGTGACCTAGACTGAGTCATTGTCTGATGCCATTTCAAACAGTTCAATTGTAAACACAAGTGAGCTCATTGTTGTGTTAACAATATCCTTCCCCCCCAAAAAAACCCCACAACCTAACAAAACAAAACAACAACCCCCCCAAAAAATCCAAACAAACACATACCAAACTAACAAAAAAACCCACCAAAAAAAACAACAACAAAAATAAACACCAAAATATTCTTAAATGCAAATGCATTGCTGTGAAAACGTCACTAAACACCAAATGAAAGATGTCTAGAGGAGCATATTTCTTTTGGAAACTAACCAAATGAACATCTGGTCGCTGGGTTATCTGGAAAAATCTATCAGAGGATAATGACAGCACCATTAGATGCACCACCATAATTAATATTACCTTTCAATGGGTTTAAACATGCAAAGTGCTGAATGCTGCTGTGAGATGCATTCTCAGATACCACCTAGATCAGCGAAGAGTGAACTGCTGATTTTTGGAAAGATACAGCAGGGAAAGGATGACGCACCGCTCTTGCACAGATAAGCATTGGCTGCCAGCTAGAGTCAGATAGCAAGACACAACAGAAGGACATCTGGTCTGACCCTGTATGGTATCCAGTACCTTTCAAAATGATTTAAAATTATCTATAGCGACTTTTAAAGCTAAACTCTGAAGATGAACACAGGGAAGAATACAGAATTTCAGGCTGGTCCTGCTGCAGAAAGAGTAAAAAATGCTCTGCTGTAGTTTGGAGGTTTCTTTTGTTCTGTTTCTTTTTTTAATAAAGCTGATAGGATGCCCACATAAAAGTGGACTTTCAAATATATATACACAATCAGTTTTAATGGTGAATTTCAACAAGAAAACAAGACTTACAATCATAGACATTCTAACATTCAGTATGATCATCTAACATTCAGTATGATCACTATGTTGTGTGAAGTGTGACTGTTATACAGTATACAGCTTTCGTATCAGAACCATAGAGTTTATTTCACAGCTGAGTTATGGCCTCAGTACAAAATAATTGAAATCCCATCGAAAAAAATCAGCCACAAAGAAAACTCACATGCCAAGAAAATCCCACCTAAACAAATTACTACTTGGTACCTCTGCCAGATCTTGAAAACCTCCAAGGGTCTCTGGCCAACTTCTTCCAGTATTGCTACACCTTCCTGGGGGGAAAGTTTCTCCTAACGTGCACTTTGAATCTTCCCAGGGCACCTCTTGTGGCTGTTGCCCCTTGCCAGAGTGTCTGTCCCTCCCTAACCACCCCTCGGGCCCTTCTCCACACAGAAGACGTAGACAGGTGGGAAACGACACACAGCAAAACCCTTCAAGACACAGCATCCCTAAACAACGCTCTATCCACGATGCAGCTTAAAAACTTTAAAGAAACAAGACTTTTCCACTCACCTGTGTGTTCTAAACTTACTTTTTCCTATGCCAAAAGCTACTCGAAATGTGTTTGAAAAGCATTCCCATAAATAACGCAGATTAGTCATTTGCATAATATTAATAAATGGAGAAAAGAAAACAAGTGTTCTCTCCAGCTCAACAAAAGCTATGCTAAGAACATTTAGACAGGGGTTTTATTATATATTTTTTAACAGGAGATGCATCTGAGCATCCATTTTACAATGTATTAAAAACATGATTTTAGGTCATTAATACCAAATAAAAAGCATTATAGTCACAAGATACAAAGAGACGCTGTGGAAAAAGCTCACTCGGCCATCTTATTTTTGTAGCTCATTCCAAAAAAGTGTATCAGCAGCCTTCATGCCAGATTAGACATTATTTGTCCTACCACAGCCAGCACAAACTACATATTGCAAGCAACCCAAGCACACAGAAATGTAGTCATCTGCCTTCCCTTTATCCAGACCAAATTTACACCCTGAGCGCTTTGATAGCACGTAGATCGGATATTAACAATCAAGAAGCCACAGCCCACATTGTCAGACGACTGCGTAACGCAGCCAGGTGATCTTACAGATACTTGATTGTACCTGTATAAAACCTCCAACATCTGTGGAATGTGCCTTACAAATGTGCTGAATCCTGAAACTCAGGGAAACATGCATATCTTCTGCCATTCTCTTTCAGAACAGATTTTTGACAGTATTGAAGTTGTGGATAGATTCTCACAGTGCCAAACATGGCTTAGTTAATAAATGAAAGTTTTCTAAATATTTAGAATAGCTTATGGGCTGCTGCCTTCCCACATTTAAAAATTAAAGTGGCTTATTTCATTATACACAAGTTAACTGAACATACAGTAGTGTCATTCAGCAAGTTATTCAAAAGAATTATAGCTAAGTGGTTTGCACAATCTATATTTAGTGATTCTTACTTCCAAATACTTAGACTCTAGATCTGTCCTTAAAGTATTCTTAAAAGGATTGGCAAGTATGTCTATGTGTAAAATATGATAATCCTATGTTAATTCTCCTCCTTACCACTTCGTAGATGCCTGGGAACAAACCATTGTAAGTATTAAGCTCGCCTGAGTTTGCACTGCATTTGTATTCATTAACCAGACTATTAGCCAGAGCATTTTAGAATTCTACGACTTTTCTGACAGACACATATGTACATTCACTGGCTGTATTATTTATTTGTGTGCACGTCTATCTACCCGTTCACCCGTCTCCACTCTTGCATGCATGCAGATCAATACGTGTCTCTGTATATTTACATCTTTTACCATTCTCAAGATGTTCAGTCTACTTCTCTGGCACCAGCTCTGGGAAACTACTGCTTTAGCTAATGCCCTTATGGCTGAAAGCAGAGCTCAATGCATCACATACAGGAACCAAGGAAGAAAAGTAGAACAAACAGATGGAGGTGTAAAAAAGGGAAGTATTTATGCTAAATTCAAGAAAAATAAAGGGATTAAGGGGATGTCACAGACTAGACGATTTAAGAAGGGGATTTCTTCTGAAGAGGGATATTTCTCTTGTAGAATACAAATCTATCATGTATTCTAACCAGGGTTAATTCTAACATCTAGAACAAATCTAAATCTTAAAACCAAGATTAAGAGTTGGCTAGTGGTGTCTATTATATCTGTCAACTGTTTTACAAGCCAAAGAGAAAATATTTTATGTTTGGATTCAGCCAATACAATAACAATATTTATAGGCTGCCTTGGGAGCAATAATAATTTTACGTGGTTTTCAGTATTCAACAGAGTACTTACAGGGATTTGAATTATTGTAACATGTTCAGATTGTTTTTTCCATCCTCCTTCAGAGATCCTGGATTAAGGAGCCGATCTCCCTGCTCCTCTCCGACAGCCTGCTGTATGAGCTGTGTATCAGCAGGGCTATCATAAACAGCGAAGCAATTCTTTCTCTAAATCTTCTGAGTTGTGTTGCCTCCTTCATATTCTCACTCAGCTGAGGACATTCATGCTCCAGAGCTGACATCTGATCATCATGTTGGTCTAACACAAGCCTACTGTCCCGGTGTTTTTATCTCCAAGGAGTCTGACCCATTGCGAATACCTATACCTGCATTTTAAACCAAACCAGAGCACTAGAGTTTGACAAAGAAAGCCCCGTGGCCATGGTGAATACCATGAAACCACACCCGCCTTATGTTTAAATCAGCGACTGAGCTCCCCTTCTGGTGTGCCAAGTATTTCTAGGAGCAAATGGCCAGTGGATCCAAGGAGCTACTGCTGCTTTATCCCACGTGCACAAGTTTTGTAATATGGGCTCACACACAGACTCAAAAGTTATGCCAACATCCATGCAAAAGAATTGTATTTGTCACACAATAGATTTTAATCTGATCCCGTGCCTAAAACATCCATGTAAATCCCCTACTGCTACTAGGAGAAACATCTCAGAAAACAGAAGTTATTTATTAGTAAGTAACTAATTCTTTCCTTCCTCACCTGCCAGGTGTAAATGAAAGGCACAAGCTGAACAAGATGATTTGTGTTGCATTGTCAAACTCATCACCAACTTCCTGTATCACTCAGTTCCGAGGTGTTTCCTGCACACGAAATCCCCCTGGATGGCGTTTTAATGGTTTTGCTGTTAAATTCTGCCCTGAAATTACACAGAAAGGGTGAGATTTGCTCAGGCTGTAGTTGAATTTGCTGTAGGGTATTGTACATCCAGTACCTGGAAGGTAAAAAAAAACAGAGAGAAGCTATAAAACTGCAGCAAACAGCGTGTAATGAGAGCGACTCTGGTAATGTTAGAGAGAAAGCACCAGCTTTTCTAGACGGCACGAATGCAATGGGGGAATCTAGAGCATTTACAGCTGTTCATCAAACAGTAAAGCCTCGTTGCACTCCACTTGGCAGAGAAACAATTCCATTCGCACTTCTCATGATTCTTTTATTGTTGACTTGGATTTAGCAGAGTATACTAACATTTCAGCCCTGATGAAGGCACAGGACTGGGAACATTGGCATATTTTGTGAGTATAATTCATTTTTTTGTTCTGGTTGGAATGCAGCGCAGTGCAACATTACTGCTGGGTGAACACCTGTAGTTAGAAAACACTGGTTTGCTCAGAGGGCCCAAAGCATGCCAAACCATTCCCTGGAAGGAGATTTGAAAAATGAGAATTTAAAAAAAAAAAAAAAAAAAAAAAAAAAAAAAAAAAAAAAAAAAAAAAAAAAAAAAAAAAAAAAAAAAAAAAAAAATCCTCCTGTGCACCAAAAAAAAAAAAGAATAGAAAAGCAGGCATGAAACTATTATTTCAGCACCAGATGTCAAAATGACAAAATCAAGAATTTTAATCTCTTGGGGATGAATTTCAGCTTTGTCTGTAGGACAAACTAAGGCTTATCTCAAACATTGTAGGATCCAGTTCCTCAAAGCACCAAAATACACGGTCACTCCCATTTCTCAAAGTACTAAAATGCGTAAAAGTCAATGAGACCGGTGCAGGGAATGATACTGAAACCCTTTACTTTGAGATGGATTAATTTTACTTTTATGGAAAATGCCATTTGGAAATGAGAAGTTTTTATTTCAAAGTGTCAAAACATGCCATTTCATTTGTAAAATATCAAAATATTATTTGGCTGCTGGTTTTGATTTACAGAAATGGTTCATCTTGCCCCTGCACCTCTTTTTAAAATGTGTTCTGAAAATTTGGCCTAAAATTGTAGGCAGTCTCCACTATCACGAAATACTCTTTTTTCAGGGAGTGTCTGTTCCTTGAGAAAAAGGACTCAAGAACTTGATTTTCATGCCATCGTATTAAATTCTGCTTTCCTATACAAAACCATGTTCACAGCCACTATACTTATCACGAAATAAATTTGAAAACCAACGCACTCCATTGTTGTCTTCTCCCTACTCAAATCTGTTTTTCTGTCTGTTGAAGCACAGCAGACACATAAACAGGACTGAAACTCATTCAAATTAATTTAGTTAGTACAACCTGCTTTTCCTTACTTTTTGTTACTGTTGACATTACGAAATGTGAGTACCCTATTGGTGAACTGTAATAAAATAACAGGTATTAGTAGGTTACAGGTTCTTGAGAATTTTGATTCTGAGTCCCCAAAGAGCTGCTATTACTGTCCCCATTTTACAGACTGGTAAAATGAGGCTCAAAAACTTAAAATTATTTCCGCAACAGTGAACAGAGGCTGGACCTCCTTTTAATTTGTTCTACCGCCTGGATGATGTTATCTGCCACTAATTTACACTGGATTTTCCTTGTCTCTTTTACATATCGTACAGTTTGACAGTCTGATACTGATGTTCTAGATGACTCCCCCTCTCTCTCTCCTTCTACTGCTCTATCACGCAGTAGTACCATGCCCTCCAGGCATTTTACTGTTCTACCCCACTTACGTTCCTCTCCTGCACCACCTGTGACGCTTCATCATTTCAGTGGTTCTCCGACACTGATTTCCTTCCATGCCTTTTTCCGTGCTTCCACGCTCCATTTCCATTCCCAGATACAGCCATCAGAAAACAGAACTTCACTTAATCACTTCAGCTTCATCTANAAAAAAAAAAAAAAAAAAAAAAAAAAAAAAAAAAAAAAGCAGGAACATAAGAAAAGCTCAAGCAGTTACTTTTCATTTCACTATATTTTCTGATAAGCAATATGTTGATTTGGAAGACAAAATTTATTGCAGGTAAGGTAATAACGACTCAACAGGATCAATGGTGATGGATTATATTTCTGAGATAGAAAGGGTCTACTTACATATTCCTGAGTTCAGAATTAGGCCCTTTCTGTACCTGTACATTAATGTAACACATTCTTTCAGCACATAAGTTTGTTGTTGTGGGTTTACAGTAAATAGAAAACAATACTAAAACCAAAAGCATTCACCAAATGTACTCACACCCCTAAATAATGCTGCTTATTTAATGCTGAAACACAAAATGTCTGGAAGAAGACTTAGTAGAACTCTCATGCTTGCTACCATTAAATCTTAATAAAGCATTCCCCCATGAAGGCTATCAAGTACAACCCATAATATTTTTACCAGTATGCATCTATATGAAATTGTTGTATTGCTCTGAAAAATAACTACTTAAGAGAGATGCTTGCTTTTATGCTCACCTATTGCACTAAGTATCTCGGTATAAGAATCACCTCGTTAATGCTTCAGAACACACTATAAATATTCATTTCAGAAAAAAAATTGCAAAGAATAAACCAATCAATAATACTCTACAGGGCTAGTCTAATATACATTGTGATTCCCTAAATGTAATGATATAAGAATAGATTATTCCTCCCCTCATTTTTTACAATAAACTCGTGTAGTTTAAATTATCTACATCTATCAACTCCACATGCTGGCCAAGGCTGAAACACAGTGTGGACCAGATCCACAGAAGTCAATTAGTTATGCCAATTTGCTCCAGCTGAGAATCGATTCTCAGTTGTCTTTACACTTCCTATAGGATATTCTGTAGGAATCGTTGCTTTAATGAAACTTGGCCAGCATGTATGGGAAATATCAACACGAAATTCCTTCTCATAATCTTTTGGGGTTCTCAAAATAAACAGTTTAAAAAAAATCCAACCCACCACCTAGAAAACCATAGGTTTTCATTAAACTGGCAGGCAAATTTAAAAAAAACCTTAAAGGAAGGGGCTTCAACATCAAAGATTCAGGAAAATTATTCCCCTTCTTTTCCTTGGGCAGGTTTTCCTAAATTTGCAATTAAATAATTTAAAACACTCTCACCCAGATGCTGTCGATGAGAAATAATCACAAGAAACAGCAAACAAAGAAAGATCACAAAATACATTAACTTTTACTAGCCATGCTGCTCTGCATTAGCATTTTTAATAATGACCTCATTACCATTTAGTTCAACAAGCAAACAAAACCTGTTTATTTGATAATTTATTTATTCTAAAATAACGCAACCTTTTTATGTGCCCTTGTTATGAGCTCACTAACGTTAAAGGCACCGCTACAATCAGTTAAGTAATTATCATAGGATAAAAGCTTTTACCATGAAAAAGTTTTGTTTGAAAAAGCATGAACTGCGATTCTCATTGATAGCTTTCACCAAGTGCAGGATTCAGTACATTGTCACACAAAGGCCTAGATTATCTCCCTCTGTTAAAGGCTTAAAATTCTACAACCAGACCATGCCAGTTACCAGTATCAGATTATGATAACAAGATCATGTTCAGTTATAAAAACAAGTGTCTAAACTTTTCTCATGTCACTTTCTATCTAAGTCCCATTGCCAGTTGTGAAAGGGCCCATCTGAATGTGTGTAGAAGCTCATTTTAAAGCTAGCTCTTTGAACTGGATTCATGGGGTATTTGCATAAGAAGATTTGGGTAAAAAGAATGGGCTGGTGCTGCATCTGCCCATTAATATGCCTGCTAATTCAGCACATTGTAAGCCTATTGATGTATCACAAAAGGCTCAAATTCAAGGACAGTTATCCTATTGCCATTGTTAGGGTTTGAATTCAAGTAATATGTTCACTATAGGAATACAGTTGTTACAATTAGATATTTTTCTATAATGGTATAAAGAACCGACGACAATCAGAATTACAATAACACTGATAAAACTTTAAAATTCATGAATTCTATTATTTTAAAAGATGCAGGTGCTGATTAATTTTGCTTTGCATAATACTTGCATCTCGAATGCTGGAATACTTGAAGAGTAGCAGCAAATTGTGGCAATATAACCTATCAAAGCTGGCAGTTTCCCTTTAGTGCCGATGCATGTTCATCTTGCTTACAAGAGTTTTAATAAAAAATTAAAATACTAAACCGAGTTTCAACAGAATGGAGAAACCTACATCATGAGCGCAAGTAGCAGGTATTTTAATCTTGCTTATGAAAAATGCAAAAGCGTTGCTTGTGCTATCAGGGGATATCACACATGGAACATTTTTATGGTGAATATGAATTGTTTGAAAACACTGTATCCTCACAAATGGAAAAAAGAGCAGAATCAGTGATTCATGCATGAAGCGCAGAGCGGCCGCGGCACCAGCTCCACAGCAGATTCAAAGCAGACACTGAGGCAAGCAGTGAAATAAAAAGCTGTTAGGTGAAGCACTGCAAAGAGTTTTTAAAGCACGCAACACAAATGGAATACTAAAGGACACACTAACAGGAAACACATGCAGAAAACAGCAAATTAATTCTAGTTAAACTTAGTACTTCAAGGGTCCCGAGTTTGTTTGTTTTTGAGACCACAGCGCGTGTCTTGCAGGTGGGGGAAACGGGAGAATAAATGTCTGTGGTTACAAGGGTTTTCCGAGACAGGCGGTGATGGTCTCTGGTGCTTTCCCGAACAGCCTGCTCGGCATGGAGGGCCGGGGCGCACCCGTGGAGGACTGGGGTGCCCCAGCAGAGCATGGGGTGCCCGGCGGGGGGTTGGGGGCACCCGCTGCCCCGTGCTCCCACATTGGCGCTTTGTCCCGGGCCGGCCGGCGCTGGGCGTGGGGCCACGGCCGCATTTTTCTCACTCCGCATCCCTCAGAGAAGACATCAAAGACCAGAGAGATGTGCTCTTTGTTTTGTTTGGTCTCTGACTCTCAACATGTGGTTTCGCAGGCCCAAACATCGGCACCTTTTAACCTATTCTGTTCAGCTTAGGCCTTAGCTCCATTTGAGCATTAGGGAAACTATAGTAACCGATAATCTGCCTGTTCTTGAATAGAAACTATGTACCTTGTCACACAAGAGCCCGAGGATCACCATTCGGGACAAGTTCCTTTACAGGCCCTTGGCTTTCTTTGCTGGGGCCCGTCCTGTCCTGCTGAAAAGGTGTCAAAACCCTTTGCCTTTTTGCGACGGGGGATCTGTGTTAATGTTAATTTATATTTAACAAATGGGATATTGTCCCTCAGAATGTATCAGTATTTGATGATCTATTACCAATGTTTTCATCAAGTCATAAATGAGGGCCCTTGACAAAAGGCGAAAGGTCTTTCAAGAGAGCAGGATGGGGACAGCAGAAACGTGTTGTGCTTGTTTGTGATATTTTCCCTGTGGGTTCAGCCCAGCGCAGGTGGGGATGAGACCTCACCACCCTGCCCCACGGCTCTGGGTTGGTCATGAAGCCCAAGCAAGGCACTGACACTGGGCAGCAAGGCGAGCAGCAAAGCCTCTTCCCAGGCCCGTGTTTGCTGGATCAAAAGCTTTCTCCATCAGCGAGTGGCAAGAGAGAACTTTGTTAGCTGTTGATTTTATTTATGTATGTATTTTGGTAGCGATCTGATCTCCTGCTTAATGAGCCTCCCCCCAGGCACAGGGAAAATGTTATCACCAGTCCCATTTTTCACTCACTCAATCTCTAATCCTGCACTGCACTGTCTTGTTATTAGCAGGAAAAACAACAACAACAACTATGTATATCGTGTAGATCAGAGCCAGAAAAGAAAGGAACACATGTCAAGGGTTTGAAGAAGCAATTCAAACCCAGCTTCATTTCATCTCTGTCACTCTCTCCTGACTGTCACGCAACAGCCGCCTGCTAACATATTTCCCTCCAGTAAAAATGACATTTTTGCTTTCTTTATAATAGTTTAACATTAATGGGGAGGCGAGCTAAATTGTTGACACTGCAACCAAAATACCGTACTGCAAATTGAGGTATTTGGTATGAAACTCAAGACCTTCTGCATTAAGCTCTCTCACAGTGACCTGACATAAACTGGCAACTGGCAGCCGTCTGCTTTTGGCAGCTTGGCATATTTGGTCATTTATTGGGTGCATGTGAAGATCAAATGGGTTAAGATTCTTCTCCTTAAACAGCAGGGAAAAGAACATCAAAAAGGTGTAAATTTCATTTCCCCAGTTTTGATTAAGTCAAGCATGAAATGAAATGTAATACTCTCAAGTGGCAAGGGTTTATACTATTGATGTTGTTACTTCTGCTTCACAAAGCCCAATCAGCCGACAGCGAGTTGAACAAGCTAACAGAGTTTTAGGGTGGCCAGATGGAGGGTTTTTACTATGGTTGAAAAGACAGCTTAGTGCTTGCCTCTTCAAGCCAAGTCAATGCCAACTGTGTGAAATCCTGGCCATTCTACCCCTTCTTTTTTTTTTTTTATTCCCTCTTCTCAATGCTGGTGGCTAGCACCATACAGGCCTGATAAAAAAAACAATCCCTTCAGCAAAACAATGTGTTGAATGAATATTTTTTGTCAGAAGTCTTGTTTATCTTCTCCCAAAGTGCAGAGACTTCTGAATTCACAATGCAGATTAATCCCATTACAGTATCTAAGCAAACGGGAAAATACACCGCATATAAATGTTATCTGGAAGGAGGTCTTTGCAAGAATTTGGTAGGTTCTCCAAGATCAAAATTATAACGTTATTTATTTTCAATAGTGCGGCAGAGGAAAAACCTACTCACGTGCTTTGGAAATAAATGAATATTTAAAACTGTACCTTGTTCATCCATTAAGGGACATTAGAGTTCATTCAGAAACTGTGAGATGCACATTGAGAAACCGTTTAGGTCTGGATGCAAAAGTAA
Source organism: Pampusana beccarii (assembly GCA_013399365.1). Taxonomy (NCBI): domain Eukaryota; kingdom Metazoa; phylum Chordata; class Aves; order Columbiformes; family Columbidae; genus Pampusana; species Pampusana beccarii. Next base: position 884,822 of record VWYH01002340.1, on the reverse strand, counting down.
CAGGTCTTAAATTGAGTGTGGTCTTACTTAGTTAGGAAATTTGTCCCTTTTTTATAGGTGCTTTTTCAGGCCCCTTGTTCCCACTACATTCTCAAATTTAATGCTCTTGCCACTATACAGCTGGACTAGAATAGAGTGGCTTTAGTAAAGACTTAATAGAATCTTTAATGCTTCTAACAATCCACTCCCATTGAACTGCATTAAGTAGATATTATGGAAGGACAAAGAGCTAAATAGCTCAACATCAACCTCATTAGGCATGCAGGCAGGCCTTGAACCATTTTATGGGCAAGCCTATTGTGAGCACACTCACCAGGTTAGCTTTAAATTGCAAATGATACCCTGAAAGGGGAAGAGAAGTTTTGGAGAATGGCCTCACAGAAAGAAAATCATTTTAGGCTATAAGAAAATGAAAGGCATTGTTAAAATTGCTCTGACCGTAGCAAATGAAATACATCATGGACTTGAGAGGCTGAATGCTACACTTGAGGGTTTTTGTTGGCTTTTTTTTTTTTTGGTCCGTTTAGGAATGTGGTGTATAGCAGAATATAAACAATATACAATCTGTAAGACTTAATAAGGGTGGTTCAACATACTATCCTTTGTCTGAAGTTAAACAAATGATAAAAGCATAATAATTAAGGGGAAGGGGAAAGACGAAAAACATGCCGTTTGAATAAAAGGCAAAGTGTGGAGAACATAATGTATAAAAAACTTTCCAGTATTGCACTACTTAATCAATAAAGATTCATTTATTCTTAGCACTTGTGTGTTCAAAAATATTTCTATTAAAAAAAAAAAAGTCTCTCAAGAATTGTTTGCGACTGCAAAGTGCTTTAACAACTGACATTACGATGCTGCAAGTCTGGGAACATATTCCCAAGCAGAGCCCTTCTCTGTCACCTTAGTGGATGAATAATTGTGCCTTTGCATATTCCTTGTCATAAATGGCAGGAATGAAGGGACCCTGAGGACTGCACTGGCAGGATTGGTGCTGTACAAGCAGAGTAAATTAAAACAAGGATTAGAGCAAGTATGATTGGGGATGACAAGCAGGGCAGTTGTTGCCACACAATGTGCCTTTTTGCCCATATGGTCTGTACCAAGCTTACACAGCACAAACCCTCTAACATGGATGCTTATTAAAGCATTCCTTCTTGATCAGGACATCAAGTCCTTAAAGCTTCGTGTTAAAGGAGAAAAACAGTGTTTCTTTCACAACTCAGGCAGCAGCCTCAAGCATTATTATTTATGAAGTTTCACGTGCAACTGGCCAATCTTTACTTTTCATTAGATTAATATACAAGAAAGCCCATAAATGTGAAAAATTGAGGTTACAGTCTGCAGTCGTAGTTATGCACTACACAGGTTATTAAATGTGAAAGTGAATTAACTGGTAACCCATTTTTTAAATAAAAATCAGACATATAAGATATTTCAAAACTTTCTCCCAAAGTGTGGATTTACAGTATATACAGAATTCAGGTGTTTTTAACTACCTTTAAGTGGATAATAAAGGTATGAGAGAAGCTCAAAACAACATGAGATTCATGCTAGGGAAATCTTATATATGTATCATTCCGAACAAAACAGAACAGTAGGGCAGCTTTCTCATAGCTTACAGGAGCAGAAAAGAGCAACTTTGTCACTAAACCCTTGTGTTACCTCACATGACATGTTATTTTCTGTGCCTCAGTTCCCTCATCTGTAAAACTGGAATAATTACACATTGTAAGTATATTACACATTACTATTATAGCTAAAGCATATACATATTAGGTGTTTTTTACCATTTACTTCTTTTTACTCAAAGAGATCACACCACTAGTCCTGATTTACAGAAAGGTATCTAAATTCCACGAATGTCCAGGAACAATTTAATGTCCCAGAGAAGAGTTTTGCCTATAGCAACATACACAATGGTGCTTTCTCAGTCCTGCAATAAGCTACTCAGATAGCAGCGACAAAACTGGAGTGAAAGGTCTTTTATTTAAATTTTGGTTTTGTTCCTCTGTGGTCAATAATATGGCTCTGACCACAAAGCAACATGAGATTCAGTGTATTCCTTCCAGCTTGATCTTTCGTCCAGAACAGCCAGTTCTGCAGTAGTAATGAACTCAGGAAAGCTCCCACGAGGAGTACCATGCAAAAGGATTAAACCATAACCAGCAGAAACACTGGCAGTTAGAACATTATAGGTGCCTTTAGGAATCACAGTCCCAAATAAGCCTATTTACATGAAGTTATTCGGTCATCTTCGATAAGTCTTGTTGTCTAGTTATGGTGACATGAAAGATGTTCAATTCTGACAATGTAAGATAAGATCACTTAGCAATAATGTGTCAAAGATGAGAAAAGAAATGATTCAGAAAAAAGTCCAAGACACTTTCTTGCCATTGCAACACCTATCTGAATTTCAGCTGAGATTTGGCCATTACGCTCCACATAACGTGCCCAAGGCATCCAAGAACAGCAAGCATTTGAACTCGTTCAGAATCAGTGTGTCAAACTCTTTTTGGCTTGGCTTATTTGTGGACAGTAACCTGAGCATCATATGTGACAATGGTCAAGCCTAAAAAGTAGAGTTCCAAAACGGTTGCTTCATGTGGATATCTAAGGTTCCGTTATACACATTTGCTTTTAGCAGTTTAACATTTGAAAAGAGCACTTTTTACTTCCTTAATAACATCCTTTGTAAAAATATAGCTTTCGCTAGACACTGAAGCAAATTAGAAAATACAAGCTATGCAAGGTTACGGGTACAATGCACACTTCATCACTAACCATGAACATATTTCATGTATCCATCTCATCCGCTCCACAGTAAGATTCAGGTAGGAGCACAGCTACAGAAGAGAGTGGCCCAGTAGTTAAAGCATCAAGCCTAAGATTTGGGAAACTCAATTCAAATCCCCATTCTATAGGAATCTCTTGAACATTTAGGTCAAGATACTCAGATGTATTTAGAAGTCATACTCCTGTTATGTTTCCTAATGAAAGAAAACAAGTAAGATTTCTAATTGGTTGTAAGAAACATATTAAGCATCTAAAGATCTTTGAGGACCAGAACTTGAGACTCTCTGTGCCCCTGTTCCTGGCATTGCCCTACTGGGCAGGGATATTTGGGGAGTAAATGCCTTGTAGATTTGTAAAGGGAGTAAATGCCTTGTAGATTGAAAGGGAAACAACTTCTTAAAAAATGCTATGTTGAAGGCATATTTTGTATTAACAGTCAACCGAAGGCAAATCTCGTGCAAGTAAAAAACTCTGTGAACAGTTATATGATTGTTATTTTCAGCACGATTTAAAAATTTCCTTCTGATATTCTTGGAAGTTCTTTTAGAAAGAACAGGAATAAACAGATTTTAATTGGAATATTTTAGACAGCTACTCAAGCTTTCAAAATGTGTACAATTTCCTGTCTGTTCATATAGGGAATTATTGACAAGCCATGAAGATAGATTCAGTGAAGTAAATGTGAAGGAATTCTTCTTTCAGTCTTCTCACTTAAATTCTAGATTGAGGCTGCAAAACTAAATCAATAGATTACACACTCGAGGATATTTCATATGAAGTGACTTCTGCTCAGTCTGATCTAATCTACACTGAAATATAAAACAGTCTCTAAGAACTTTAAAGTATCACCAGCTTCATTGACTTTGTGTTACTTAACACTTTAAATGTATTTGAGAATAAGCCAGAAGAACTTCTGAGAAAGGAGGACATCAGGCTTAATGGTAAGGTGATGGCACAGTACAAACCTTTAAAGTAATTATTAATATTACGGCTCTGATTTTAAAGGCAATTTTTGCCTGCTCTCCTCCCCCCACATCCCTCAAGATTAAATAATATTTTTCAGCAGGCTGCGTACCATGAGTAGCACGTTTCAAACCTGTTCAGCTGATGTCCTGAAATTCTTACACCTTCTGAAGTCACCATTCCTCTGCAAAGAGGTGAGCTACGTATGGCTAGAAAAAGCCATGCTCTGATCCTGCAAAGGTATGGGGTGAACTCTGCACACTGCAGCCTAAATGCTTGAAGCCTAAATGAGCATCCACCTACAGCTTCCACTGTGAGAGGATGGAGTTCAGGGTGGGTCAAGACTGCCAACTGGCTCCCCCCAGGGTCTGCCCTGCCCAGATCCCCAAATACCACTCTTTCATTTAATTAGTAAAGCTTTCATGGGATATTTTGACAGACAATTGTTCCACCTGTCCCAGCAGAGTTACAAAACATGTATTTCTACCGCTTTTCTTTTCAGCACTTCCAGTGACTTAAAACAAGCCCTGAGCAATGATAAGCCTTGAGATAAGGGAAAAAACAGAAGACAACTTTTTTTTTTTAAAAAAAAGAAGAGAGAGGAAGGCAGAATTAACTGAAATGTTCAATGATCTTTTTCACATTAAACAGAGACATGACAACTAAAAACATTTACTGAAATAGCCATTAATATTTTGTACATAAAAGTATAGATGACATAAGAGCAGTTTATTTGTTCCAGTGAGGACTGGTTGAATGGAAGTTACAGAAGTGAGTTCAGTTTCTTAGTGGAAGTGAAGGTAGCTCCTTTCATTATTAAAAGATAAACATGTAGGTACTGAGAAAACTAATTAAATTTTGTTGAGTTACCGGGAAGTCCCTTATGAATATCCTCTGAGGCAGACTCTAATGTGAAGAGATCTCAATTTTGTGGTTAAATAATTTGAAGAGATTAATTAGTAAAGAATAAGCATTAAAGACAATCATGAGAAGATAAAGGTAACAAATTTTTTTACATTTACTGGTTTTATGGCTCTACCTGATGAAAAAGCTTTCGTTGCGTAAAGCAAATATTAACAAGATAGTTGTCTGAATGATTTTTTAAAGTATTTAAAATATTAGCTGTGCAGTAGAAGTAAAAAACATTCTGAGATGAAAACTTAACTTTAAACCAGATTTGCATAAAGGATTAAGCTCCTTCCAGTTCAGAACTACTTCTGAATCTCAAATTGGGAGAACTGATCTTTATCCCAAATTTCTTTTTGTTCCTCTGGAAGTTCAGTTTAATCCAGCTTTCTTAATTTTCACCTTCTCCCTAAACCTTCTAGGCTTGTTACATGATAGCTAAGGATCATTATCCACCCAAGCTGAGGGGGTTTTCCCTTCATTAATTTCTGTAAGAAGATTACCAGTGCTTGTTTGTTGTTGTTTAAGCAAATGATTTCCCTAAGCTCTTTGTTTTTCCAACTGGTTTACACTTTAATGCCCTTGATTGAATTTCAAACAAGAGATCAACTTGACCAACCAACTCTGTTTAGGGAGAGTAAGAGAAAAAAAAAAAAGGAAGAACTTCTTGTGAACTATTTAAGCCAGAAGAGTGCTTAAAAACTTATTCAACCATTTAGTCAAAGAGATGCATCATAATTAGCATATCATTCAGGACTTGCTTAGTTTTTAAAGTCAAGGTGACTTTCCTTGAAGACAAAATTCTCTAATTACAACTGAAGTGTGTATCACACCTATATAGGGGTTTTTTTACATCTTTTCCCCCCCTCTAAACACGTCTTCATTGGGAAGGTGTCAAAATCTTTTGTTCATTTGAAAAGGGATGGGTGGAACAAACAATATGAAGATTGTGGATTTACTGTTTGCAGTTTAAATAACATTACTATTCAAATAGCCATTTTTAAAGGAATGTATTCAAGAGAATTTACTGTGATCTAGTCTCAGGTACACTTCTACGCAACAAATGCAGCATTTAAACACTCTGGGCCTCTCAACAGATTTTGTAGGTACAAATCTGAACGCAAATACAAGCCAAGTCAGTAAGATACAACATCCTTGGATAACACATACCTGAGTAATTATCTTGATTTAGATGCTATTATAACATGTTTACATGGACAAAGCAGCTACCTCAATAAAGATACCGTTAGTCAAACTTCATTCCATCAAACCCCACTAAGTCTGATGATGCTTGTCTCCTAGGTCTAGTTGTGTGATCCATATCCACGCACTGTAGTATTTTTTTGGTGAGGCTGCAACTTATTTTCAAGAAAAGCTGGCAGAATTTGACTATTTCTACAGGGCTACCATAGGTCTGTTTTATGTTTTTCTTGCACAATGTAAACTGCATGCAGAAAGAGCACATTCTGCAGATCACAGACATAAACAAGTACAGACACAGAAACGTTGCCCAGAATTACATAGACGTTCTTACCAAGTTAGCTATTTTGGCAAAAACTGGTCTGCTTTCCCTACTGCTGGGCATGTGGTAGTATTCTGAAATAGCTACCCTATATCAAAAAACTTATTAAAATTGAGCTCTTCGGTTACATTCTAGGTGTAAAATTCTATAGAGTACAACAACTGTAACCAATAACCATTTCAAAAATCAGAATATTTGCCATATTGAAGTCCCAGACCCCAGCTATGATGTGACCCCTCTGCTTCCCAGGAAGCCCACTTGCTTTACTGCTAGATCAACTGAACAGACACCACACGCAAACATAAGGAACGAAATTATTATGAACAATAGTGTTGTCAATTGCCAAGTGAAACCCATTGTGAATGCAGAAAGTGGGAGCTGAAGGGCTGCAGAAGCCTGTGCCCTGAACAGGGCCCAGGTCACAGGGTAGATCAATAAACAGGTAACCATTAGTTAAAACCCAGGACACTCAATCATGAGCATTAAGTTATTTACTTGACATTTATCCTGTCATAAGTGTCTTCTTGTTTTTTCAATAATCTAATTTTCTTTTTTCTTAATTCTTCAAGATCCCTGGATTCTGACGGATCCTTATGTATATCCAGCAACCTGTAACAATGCCACACTAACATAACCAGGAGACGAATGGCAGTGGTTCTGATTCTGAGAGCTGGAGATAAAATTATCCTAGCCTATTTCTAAAGCAAATAGACCTTAGAAACAATTTCTGCATATCAAAATTCAGTAGTAAAATTATTAATTAAAAGAAACATGGCGTAATCCATTCTAATCAGTGTATCCTAATTAATCCACTTTACAAATTGCATTCGAACCGTACATACGTATACACTTGCAACTGGTATATAAACAGTGCCTATACCATATAAAAAAACCAATATTAATTTAGGAACAGGATACACCAAAAAATTAATTTCATGATGACGTATAGCATTCTAACAAAGAAATGTTTTCACTTGAAGCAATATTCACATTTTAATATATCTTTTCCCAATCTCACCCCCTACTGTCAACACCACCCTCTTCAGCACTGCTGCTTCCCCTATCTCTTTCAACATCAAAACGCGGTCCTTCCAGTATCATTATTATCAACCTGAGCAAACTAAATGTGAAAAGGTGCCACTAATAGGACAGCTTTTGACATCACATCTTGAACCAGAATAAGCAAACAGGCAAGTCAAATCTTCAGGGTCAGGCTTTGAAGTCAATTTTCTGACCCGGGAAATCATGTTCTGTGACAGTGATGACAAACGGTGAACACATGCCTTGTATAAATATGTCTATGAATGTTGCCTTACAAACATTCCCAGTCACCGTCTTGCTGTAACTAACTACGAAAAGAAAAATGGGAAGTTTACACTTTGAACATCCACTGTTTGACACGCTGCTTTAACAAAAAACCCCAAGTTTAAAATTGGCTTTCCTTAAGTAGAGTTAAAAAAAAAAAAAAGAGGTAATAAAAAAAAGCACACATACACCTGATTTTCAATTAACCTTCGACATCTAAACAGATCCGGAGAACAACTTAATGTATACAGTGCAAACATTTTGCTATTTGGACTCTTATGCCTAAAGCACTCCAGCAAAGCTTTCTAGGCACAGGACTGAAAAGTCATTGTTTATTGATTTCAAAATCTAACAGACTAATTATATATTTGTAGATGACTTGACAGATTTACAAAACTGCTATATGATTTTATAATGGAACATGCTTGTGTTAATCTCCATCTATGGAGATAGCTAGAGGGGGGTGACCTTTATCTCATATTTAAAACACAGGCAATAACTGAAATTCATTTTCAATTTATTTTCCAATCATATAAAAGGAGGGGGAAAAGATTACTTTATTGAATCTTTTTAGCTGGTAAAAGGTTGGAGACACACAGTCGTGATGCCTTCCAAGGAGCTACAGGGATGGTCTATAGGGAACGAACTTAATCGAATAAACTAATCTTTGCTGTGGAGATTAAGTAGATGGCTACAGCAGCAGAGGAACAGCAGAATGCAAAGTATCAGCGGCACCATCAGCTGCTTTAAAGGTGCTGTAGGCAGTAGGAGAGCTTCCCTGTTGGGTCCACCCTACTGATCCTGCAAATTTGGTAAACTTCATGGAAATTTAATAATGCTGCTGCATTGTGTTTGCCTGCTGAGCAAACAGGTCGCTGCTGCAAGGCACATATGTGATAATTTACAAGGGCTTTTTGGAAGATACAGCAACTGCTGCTACTCAAGCCTGGGGCCTTTCAGCTGCAGAGAGCCTATACAGTGTACATCCTCAAGGTAAATAGCATCTAGAGGTAAGGATGTGTTTCAAAGCAGTTCTTGACAGTCGGTAAAGTGCCTTACTTTGTAAGCACGTCTTTTCAAACAGTCTTTGATTCCCTGTGCCAATACACACATAAAGACTGGGCTAGAACCTGTCATGATATATGACTAACATATTTCTGCACTTTTATGTTAGCTTAATAAAAATCTAGTTATTTTGTTGGGTTTCTTGTTCGTCCTGTCTCTTCCATTTAGCACTCTGAGCTGGAAACCCTGACTAATTATGGACTACACATTTCTGAGGCAATGGCAGAGATGGCACCCTCTCCCTGCAGAAAGGATATTTTTATTATGGCTTAGAAGCAATCCAAAACACACACACTGCTCCCGCACTCTGGGCCTGGCATGAAAAGAGAAGCAAATCAGAGCAGGAATGAGCCAGGTTTCAACATATACAATGAACTTATTTAATAATAATAAAAAGAAACATTTCAAAAACAATTACTGCTGCCTTTGGATCCTGTAACTTGAAAGAAAACCGCAGCTGTTCTGCTCATTCCAGCAGCTTGGAGTTCACAGGGTAAGCAGTGCTCGTCAATATGAATCAGCTGTGAAATGCAGGGCTGTGCTAGGACTTCAGTTTAAATTGGCCATCTCTGCAATATTGTTATTACAGTTAATAAAAACTGCTGCCTAACACTTTGACCACAGACCAGCGGAGCCTGGCTGGAGCAGGGCTTGGGGAAAGGGTACGTGCCAGGGGGCAACGCTTGATGTAAAAAGTATTTGAAGGAAGCTGGTACTCTGGGTTACTTCTGGAGGTGACAGTCATGCTCAAATATTGATTCCCTATGTGACAGAGAATGTGAAGGAGATTGTAAATGAATTTCCAGTGTGCTTCAACAGCAGTTTAGCAATAATAAGCACCTAGTGCGGGTAGAAGCTCTCTTTGTCAACATGATAGGAGCTATCAAAGGGCAAATAATAAACCAGAAAAGTAAAAATATTTGTTTTTTTTCTTTTTTCTTTCCCTTATTTCATTCAGGCCAGAAACCAGAATCTTCCTATGGCTCCCATGCCACCGGTGTCACACATGCCTGAAAACGAACTCCTACCAAATTAAAAGTGGTCCAATACAGCCTGAACCACCTACACGCTGTGTTTGAGGCTGAGCACTTCTGGTGTGCCAAAGCACAGCCCATTCTGGACGGAAGTTTTGCTATCAGGATATCTGGAGGTATAACTAATGTAGCCTCATGATCTCTGCTCCTGCCTCCGCATAGCTAAATAGTCTCCAAAATGTTGGTGTTTCATGCTCAGAGAGGAAAACAAGGCAGCAATATATTAGTGGAAGGGCTCAGTGCCTACTCAGGTGAGAGCATTTTGTAACCTGCACCTCACACCAAAATAACTGGGTTACTACCAGTTCTTGAGCCACCCATCCAAATCCTACAGCCATGTCTAAACAGGCTGCAGTCACCCCTTTGATGTCATAGTGGACATAACCTTTTCGACAGGAAGCAAGCAGGAAGATATGCAATAGTAAATCGATGCTAAAAGCCAAGCTGTCTTCCATGCCACAAAACAAGCAAAAGAATAAATGTTCGTAACAGATTTCAAAGGGCTGGTAGGTGTATTTCCAGTGGGAACGGAGCAAAAATTGCCTGCAGTTCTTCCAACAAACTCTAGCCATTCTGATTAGTTAGTGTTCATTAAATAGGTTCTTTTGACCCGTTTTTGTTACCTCATCAATTTTTTTTTTTACTAGAAAAATTAGGCCAGCGAAAACATTATTGGTAGGATTAGGTATGACCTACTGAGATAATAGTATTCTATGCTGATGACAATGTGATCACTGTGTGAGTTAAATGACCTCTGCTCCTTGCCCCCACAAGTTGTGTAATGAAAGAATGCATTTAAGAGACAATTATTAGGTTAATTTCCTTGCTTGAATGCAGGACATTGATGTTGTACTCCTGTTATTAGACCTACCTCCAGGTAATAACAATGCGAGTGAAAGAAGAAAGAAGCTAGCTGGTGGACGTTGCACTGGAGAACTTGAAGTGCTTGTTATTAAAGGGGGAAAGCCTGGGTATAAATTCTTTAAAAAATAATTAAATGACAAAAAGCTATAAAAGAAAAATCTGTGGAAGTAGAAGAATTCAAAGATAAGAAATATGCAAAAATAGTGGTCACACATGGTGAGAAAACACTACTTCTGGAAAACGTGCAGATTAAGTAGCTAATTGTCACTTGTACTGCAGGAGTTTGCTGTCCCAGCAAGGACACAGGAGTTATACGTCTGTGAGCCTGCGTGCAAGCTAAGGAGACAAAGAGCAAACTGCGCTCATTCAAACTCCCCGATGTATCCATGTCACAGCAAGAACCACACACCGAAAACCTGAGTCCCGGTCACAAACACATGGCTGCTCTCAGTAGAAAAGGCTGTTCCACAAGAGACCCACCTCTAAACCAAGCAAAGCGATACACCAAAGAGACCTAGAGAAAGTACAACGATTAGCACAGTGTGGAGCTGCCAGCTTCTGATTCAGAAGGCAGAAATAGCGACATATTGTCTGAGAGCATAAGTAAAGCTGTCAGGTGTGGTGAGGCCCGCGTTCCAAGCCCAGCGGTGTCTGTGCTCCCAGCCGTGCCCACGAGCACCTCACTGGCCACGGGGCAGCAGCAGGGCCGGTGGAGGAACTCGCTGGCCTCGCGTCCTACAGCCACCACCAGACCCAGCCCAAGGCTCCACTCCTGCCACTGCTCCTTCGCTCCATCTGACAGCAGAGGATCCCAGTGCTTGTACCTCCTTGCTGCCAGCTGTCTAAGCACGTAAGGACACGATGCCCCCTGAGCTGTGCCACCCTACACGTATCTACTTAAAGCAATGCTCCCTTCAAAGCACGAGGACCAGAGGATGTCCCCAGTTTACTGCTGGGATGAGATACCAGTGGCATGATAGCATAGCATAAGGCAAGTACGGAAGCATCAGACCAAAATTTTCCTGCTGGAAAAACCTCTTAATGCACCTATGTGCTCCTGTAGTCCCTCCTTCCCACACGCAGTCCCTCCATCACCTGCATATACACGTAATTCTCTATTTAAGAACAGAAAGAAAAATGCGACTGACTTAAGCACCATACCCACATGCACTCACAGATCTCTCTAGCACTGCAACAAGGACTCTAGCTGTTGTCACTCTCTGTTTATTGTCAGTGAAAGAGCAACTGATTGCTCCTGCTTTCTGCTGATGGCCTGCTATCCCCCAGGGGAGAAGGCATAGACTAATCTGGAAGATTAGCAGGCTACGGACCAGGCAATCACAAGCTCCCACCCTGTCTGTAGCACACTTGGACCAACAGCTTGCCTGGCAGGGAATTCTGATCCCACACATCTCCTGTCAGGCCCTGCAAAGTCGAATCCCACAGAGGGAAAGATCTGCACTTCTGTCATGGTGACAAGCAGTAGACATCTCATCCTAAACAATCCCACACTGCTACCAAGGCTGGAACAAATGGCTGCAATTTCTCAAAGGGCCCCAAAAAAACCCCAAATACCCCTCTAAGTCCATTTTACTCAATGCAAAAGCCACACTTGTTTCTGCACATCTTTCCAACAGGCAGGTTGCCACCTTGCCCCAAGCAGACAAGCGAGACCGTGCTCTGCTCCAGCCCAGCCGACACTGCTCCTTCACCAGCCCACCACCATCAAAGCTGCCTCTCCTCTCCACAACACCACTATTTGCAGAACCTGCAGCCATAAAGACGACTTAGCCGACCCGCCTGGCAATGCAAAGCTCTAACTGTGAACCAACAGGTCATTCTGACGACTTCTAACTCTTCCGTGTACCCAGAAACCCAAGTTGCTTTATGAAGTGACAATGTCCTTTATTGGCACAACTGGTGGCCGGCACGTTGCTCCACACTGGGAATATGAAGTGTGAATATTCCCATTTCCACTCTGCCAGGTTGTTGCTCTGTGCTCTGGAGCAGATCTCCACATTCCTTTATCTCTTGGGTGTAAAGATGCTGGGGGCATGAATGGCATCATTACATCTGGCAAGTAGAACAATGAAAACCCAATCTCACAAATGATATGTTGATGGTTACCCTAGAAGCTTTTTTGTTGTTGTTTTTTACTTAAATTGTAATACTGCCAATTGTTTTGCTGTCTTTGAGACTGTCACCCTAGTATTTTTGCTTGAGTAAGAAACATGGTGTGCAGTCTAGATCCCACAGACAACTAGGAAAAAACTCACTGAAAACAGCCACAACACAATTTGAAATGCTCATTACCACTTCCAAAGAGAAAAAAGCCGCAATAAAAACTAACGTGTGTAAATTTGAACTCTGTACATAATAAACTCCGTCAAAAACCATTCCCCTGTTTTTATAATGTGTTTTCCTTTTACTAAGGCAGCAAAATAATTGCAAGCATTACTTTAGAAATGCATCTTCTACGATTAGCTTAGGATTGTGTTTGTTCTAAGCTATAAATATTGTTGAAAGAAATTAATACAAACATGTAAACTCATTTTACACTAGAATATTACATTTTAATGCATACGAAAAAAGCCTTTTAAACTCTATATTCATGTACTATATAGAATATTTATTTTTCGATCTGCAAAGTCTGAAATGGCCAGAGAGTAATACAATGAATACTTAAAATCTGAGTTTGCACAGAGGTTTTTTTTCCTTACTGTTTTAGCCCTTCAACAGGTATTAGTTTAAGTGAGTTTTACTGTCTGTTTTATAGACATTCCAGTAGAAAATGAAACATTTAAATATGCAAGCTTTAGCTAATCCTCCAACACACAGCCTATGGACTTGGTAGGATTATCCCTTATTATAACGCTGTTAGAACTGATACAAAATTGCAATTTGAGATTAAAAACAAGAATTGCTAAAAATGCATCTCTCTGCCTTTTCCATTTTACCCCATGAAAATATCTAATATTTTGGAGAATTCCTTCAAAAGTCTCAAGCAATAATTGGTGCGGAATTCTGCCATTCAGATCACTGAGTAGCATTACTTTATGCAGCAAGCACTATACCTAACACTTGAAGTTGGCATTTCCTGCCCCTGAATCTAATACAGCATTCAAAACATTGAGGAAAACAGTAGAATATCTGAATATATTTTCTCATTCGTCGGAGCAACCATCATACGTTATCAACAGTATTTCATTGTTTTCATTTAAACATTTTAGGCCTGCTGTATTATTAAAAGCCTTGTCTCCTTCCCTGTCATTTACTGCTAAATTTCTTTTCCAAGATAACACTGCTAGTTGGGGATCCAGTCCACTGAGGGACACAAGTTCATTTGCATCCGTTGGCTGTGCTAAGTGCTCAGCCTAACAGATGGGAATCTAATTGCAGACCTGTTGTCTGGACATTGTTAACAAATGCAGAAGTAGCAATATACAGGGCTTTTTGGAACTGATTTGGGGCTGGCAGCAGGGGAACTCCAGTTAATTACCAACATCTGAATTTCTTGTTTAAGGCAGGCAGAAGCAAAAATAGAGGTACCCAGACTGAGAAGGACTGAAAACTGATCAAAAGAATCATAGATATTAGCAGCTGTTTTGGAAAACTGGGATGAGGTCTCCGTGCCCATACAACAGAGCCCATTTTTGTGAAGTAGATGTCATGTGAGAAAATAAGCCAGCAATCGTAAATAGGGTGATGTAAAGAATATTTATCTTGTGAACAAAGACATTGTCTCTCAAATGATACATAAACTGTGAACATCATAAATGGAGGAATTAGTATTAGACTTAACAGAGCTGTAATATGCAAGATTGAGCTTATTCTGTGACTTTGCTTTGAGTCTCTGAAATAGGAGAGAGGTGAAATTGTCTGCAGAAAGCTTTGAAATTACCCAAATCTCTTTTTTTTTGACATTTTATTTGTTAAACAAAGAGGCAGTTGCTCTCATAGCAAATTGTTTCTGCTAATTTCACCCCCCTTCCTAAAAATGCTGAAAGAGAAACAAAGACTGTTGTTGTAATTTTTACAAACTACCCAACACACCCTTACAGATGTTGTTATACCGAAAATGGGTACTGATTTTCTATGGCACTATTCTATTCAAATTGCTCTATTGAGGTTGCCAATTACACATTTCCAAAACTGACTGGACCCTCTCATTGTTTAATAATTTGTCTTTCCTGCAATTTTATATCTGTCTATATATAATTATTTATTTATTATTGTTAATATATTTTTTTTTCCCAAGTCGGGCAGCTAGGAACACACCAAGGCCTACATCCATCTCTGTGTCACTTTTATGTAAAAGGCTCATCAGGAACCTCAAAAACTATACAGAGTTGTAATACGCAGGAAGCACCTTTAATCAATTGATTTTTTTTTTACTCTTTGTCAGATTACATTTTGATGGGTGACAGGTAATAGAACCTCGCAAAAGAACAATACAAAGCTGGCATTTAACAAATCCAACAGTCTAGTAGTAATTTCTTTTTCTCAGAGACAAAGCTACAGAAGAAGACACCAGGTTGTTTCCGTGGAATTAGTAACTGGATCACCAAGATTTCACCGAATGACCGCGAGACAAGAGGTGAAGGGCCTGATGCTGACACCCCCATGGTAAATCCATCACTTGCTACCAGTTGCTATCAGGTGCCCTTGAGCTCTGCAGGGCTCTGAGCGCTGACAGGCTGGACATTAACTGACCCTGGACGGGATGCGTACAACAATTTCACTGCCCTTCTCCTCTTTTCTGGTTGTTTTATTCCAATAAAACAGATTACAATATTATCTGCATATATTTCTGGTTCCAATTAAAGAATAATTGCTATTCAATCTCACCCCTCGCTATTGCACCACTTTCTAGGCATCTGTGGTACAGAAAATGACAGACGCTTGTATAAACAACAGAAAAGTGATATCAAGAAGTCACGTGATGTTTCAGAAAATGCAGTTATTTTTCATGAATGAGTTTCAGGCTTCAATACCGTTTTGAGCTGACTAAAATGGTTCTGCCAAAGACCATTTAGCCAACACAATCTGATAATTCAGATAAAACACAACAGTACTTTGTCATGGTAAAAAAAAAAAATAATAAAAAAAAACAACACACATTGGACTTGATCCAAAGCCTCCAGAGTCAATGGAAGCACGCTATACATCATGGTGCCACATACATCAAAATGTTCTGTTTTAAAGATATTTCACAATTTAGGATTTGTAGTTCATCAACTCATTGGACCAACTTCCAAAAATAGTTTAGCCCAAAGAGGTAAGCATCATAAAATTAAAAATAAAATGAGATACTATAAAAAACCACAATTCTCCTTCTGTTTCCTGCTTTATTCACATTATCTTATATATGAATTTCACAGGCATTTTGTAACATTCTTTACTGCAAGACATCAATTTCAGACTGCAATCAACTAAAATGACATTAAATAAATCCAAAGGATTAGAAAATTAAATGAACATCCACTGTAAAATACATATACTGGAGGAGGAGGAAGGGATAATCTAGACCAGATTCTTGAATAATCATTAAGATTTGTCGCTAAAAATATATTTTGTTACCCAACATATTTAATTTGACTAACCCTGCGTGGTTTTAATGAGCTTTCATAAGAGTATAGGCAAAATGAGCTCAGTCACAATTAAGATAAATTTTTATTTCTTTGCTTGTGTGGTTGAAGTCCCTATTCTCAGCAGTGCTTTTGTTCTTTCTATTTTATATTTCCCAAATACTTCCTCCTTTTAAAAGTAATCCATTTCTTTATCACTCCTTTTTGAGCTCAGGCATGCTGCAGACATTTGAGTGATGAAGATGAGGTGGATTGGAGGTGTTTAGCTTTGTAATTTCATCCTTGAATTTTGTGATTACTAACAGGACAACTTTTTTAATTTGCTCTTTTGTCTCGATTCCCCTGGCTGACAATCTGCTCTGTGAGCTAGGCTTTTTAATCAATCACCTAGATAATCAAATGTCACTGGCTATCTGCTCCGTGTAATTACTTTTGCAATTAAAAATCAACCTCAAGTTGCCTCATCTAATTAGAGGGATGGGCAGATTTTCATCGAGATTGATTTTTTAATAAATATTGACTTAAAATGCCATAATCTCATCATATTCTTTCATTTTCTTTGTACCAAAAATCAAACAAATGGAAGAATTAACAAGCAGAAAGATTCATAGGACTTCAAAGGCTTTTGCTAGTTCAGACATACAAAATTGTGCTATAAAGAAGCCTAGCTTATCTCAGTCTAATAACACTCAAAAGCTCCTACCTTTTATTAGAAAAAGAACAAAGCAGTTGCACCACTATACATTTCACTTTCTAAATTAGTCCAAATTAAATGAATAAACTCTATACTATAATTATCTGGTCTATGTATGGCAAAAAATATTGCATAGGTTTTACTGAATTACTCTGTATTTCTAAAGCCATTCACTTCAAATAAATAATAATATTGGGATATGCTTTTTTCTCCAACACCTACTCAGACACTGTGTTTTTATTTTCTTTCCCTAAAGAGGAGTTAATTGGAGGATGCTTTTTATCACTTTGCATTGATAAGACAAACACTACAACATACTGATCAACACGAAAATAAGATTAGTGGCAATTAGCTGTGTAGAAAAGTAGAAGGAATATCCTAGAAAGAGCTGGAAGGTCCTACTTTTGTTGGTAGCAAAGGAGTAAGTTCTGAATCTATTCAAATATCAACTGTTAGAACATCGAAGCAGCTTGGGAGGTATCACCAGGAATAGATCCTGCCTTCTTTTTCTTATTTCTTACATGGATTTATTCCTTGTCTGACCTTGAACACTATCAAATCTCTGAGCAAAGGAGGAAGGTCCAGTAGCAGGACCAGTGGCTACTGGTGGTGCCAAGACCAACGTTGCACTAGGAGAATCACAAGTTCTTGGGCTTGGGGGATGCAAAACGCCCTGGGGAGTTCCCTGAGCTGTCAGAGCAGCACACCTCCTTGTGAGCAGCTGCAGAGCCACGTCAGCTTTCCTTCCCACCCACTGCGGGACCTGTTAGTACCTGGGGCAGACCCTTTTGTCAAAGGGATGAGAAATTTGCCTGCCTGGTTATCGCTGCCTTGGCGTTGCCTTTCGACACTTCTCAGGAACTCAGCCGTACATTGTCTAAGCGTTCAAAGATACAGCTGGCAAGGCAAAACTGTACAGTGAACCATCCACAAACACAGGAGAAAAATTGCGCCTGTGTACAGTATATTAATATTACATCTTATTTCCTAAAAGAAGTTAGTTTGCTTAATAGTTGTTGATGACCCCAAGATAAGCTCTTTAATGCATATATGTACCTCAGTCATCCAGATCTCTACAAAGCAGTTATTACTGTTTTAAATGAATGAAAAACTCTAAATGTGCTATCCTATTCAGATTATAATGACGGAACAGGATACCATAATTACCATTGCTGGATGAGTATGCTATACTTTACCCTGCAACCCGGTACAATATACAGTATTTCCACTAGAAACATTAGCAGCTAAAGCAGGCTTCACAATACCTGTTGAGATGCTCATTAACCTCCCATTTGCTACCAACAAGACTATATAATTAAGAGAGGTTTTCAACAGACACACTTACAAGGTATTTTCCACCGTAACACAGAGGCCTGGATGACAATACTCTTCTCAAGAGAAACACTTGGCTCCTTGTTCCCTCCCATTGAGGGTGAGCTACCCTAAACCAGGAGAACAATAACCACCAGATTCTGAAGGGGATAAAGTGGAAGGAAAGAATATAATCCAGTTCGTTTTAGATTAACTGCCTGAAGTCCCTAACTATTAAAGCAGTGCTACCAGTCTGATAACAATATCACAAGTGCTTTGTTGTGAATAACAATGCTGTGTTTGTGTCAAGACAAAGAGCACTGGCAGCTATGTTGCCCATATACTGCCAATACATTTAGTTCTGTTGGCTGCGAAACAACAATAAAAGTAATTACAGCTGGGAAAAAAAATAACTCTACACAATTCTGAATCACGTGGTGTGAATTAGAGATATGCTGACGAAGTGCTAGCCAAACTGGCTCCTGGTCAGCAAGCTTTACACTGGATCAGCCACCTTGAAATAATTTCCCAGCTTTTCTGTCCAAAGGGGCTCAGTTCCTGTCCCTTCCTGCTGTGACCATGGAAAAGAAGTCACAGGTGGCACCCTTGGTCTCCTCGCCAGTCACTGAATCTCACCCTATGGAGGCCTAAGGAAAGCCATAGAGAAGGCTTTGGAGAGGGAAAGAAGAGTTTCAAGAGATCTGCAGGCCATTTGGTTCTCTGTTTATTCGGGGAAAGGAATGCAGATGCTAATCAGGCTCTTGGGTTCCGGAGCAGATGTTAAAGTCGCATTTCTCTCCCCCTCACTGGCTGTACCCACCTTCTGCACAAAGGCCACCCCGGTGGACAGGCTGCCGTGGTCTGGAATCTCCATCCTCCTAAAGGATGGGCTGATAAGTGCTGAGAGATATTTCAAGATAGGAGCCTCCCCCACTATTTCAGGTCTTGAGCCAACTAGTTTCTGAATTTTTTTTTTTTTGAAGGGAGAATCTTGCTAACATCTTCCATCCCAGCTTAAAAGGAAAACCAAAAAACCAACAAAATAACTGCAGCTTCACATATATCCCCTGACTGTCACTCTTGCAGTAGCTGTACAAACCTGATCAAAACCATGTAAATACCTGAAGTTCTAACTGCATGCAAAAAGAGCAAGAATAACCTGATCAGAAGAAACATTTTTGAATCAGCCAGAACAACAAATCTTATGGAAACAAGATGAATACAATTCCCTGTAAGACTTTTCAAGTGCCTTCTCCTGTGTATCGATATTCTATTCTTCCACAAATGTCTCCAGGTAGCGAAAGCAGAATAACCTTCAGAAGCATCCGGAACAGTTTAGAAAAGTCCCTTTTCCAAAGTGAGGCAGAATTTCACATTCATAAGTTTCATTTATTCCTAAATCCCTAAGCGCTGAAACATTGTGAAAATAGATCTGGTGCAGGTAAGGACATCTACTCCTGTCTGACGTGACCAAATCAGCTTTTAAACCAAAGCTACAGCAGCACAAACTAAGATGGGGTAAGAAGTCCCATCTTTAGGTAATTAGTCCAGACAGCACATAGCTTGATTACAATTATACGTCTCTCCCGTGGCACAGCGTTCCCACACACTGTGCAGACATGTTTGCTGTTGCTCAGTAGAGCATTCTGTCTCTTTGCTTTGAAAGTAAATGCTATGGCGTCTCTTAAATGTGTAGAACACAGAGGTAGCTCAGACGACTTTTCTAGAATTAATTCACTGGAAATTGCCTAATGATTTGAAAAGATTAATTAAAAACAAAGATATAAAAGTTGCAAGCTTCCATTTTTATCTCCAACAGCGAAGCCCTTGACAAGTTCTTAGTAATGTACCTTCTTCGTATACTTTAGAGCATTCGGTGTCTCAGAAAAATCATTATTATAATGTGTTACATAAAGTACTTACTCTTCTTGCATTTGGCGATAATGCTATAATTTTTCTCAACAAGGCAGACTTCTAACATAATAAATTTATGGCCAAATAGAAAAGGAAGATTAAGAATTGTTTTATGTTCTCTGGTATAAGATTCCTAGTTATATTAGCATTTTGAGGAGGATTTATTTGGAGATTGAGGATTAATTCCCATGAAATCATTATACAAATTTCAAAATGTCAACTACTTTGATAGAGCTTATGATTTTATCTTCTTATTTTGACAGGCAACTGTGTAAAACAACTTCTGTGTAGAAGCAGCACAGGAATAAAGCAAGGGTAGGATAAATAAAGACAGAATGATCCTCACAGGTTTTCCGATCAGCTGTCTTTTTATTCTGATTACTTGTAGGACAGAGCAGTAATAGACATTTTCCTTTGCACAAAATAATAAGAGCAGTACTTATCGCTTGTTGCCTACAGCTAGTGGCAAAAGGAAATTAGAAAAGTCCAATGAAGCTGAGTAGTAATTAATCATCATACAGTGGGGCCTGTCAAATCAGAAGGGTCTTTCCAGCTGATAATGCTGCCCAGCACAATTTAGGCTGATAGAAATTAGAATTCCTTTTCCTCTGGCAAAAAAAACCCCGAAAAGACTAGAGTTAGCACAAATGTGGCCAACTGTTCACTTCAGCGACTGCCTGACCCATTTATAGTCAACGTCTGCATCCAGTTTAGCAAAAATTGAAGGAGCACCACCCATTCCTCATGGTAAAAATTAAAAGTAGATAACCATTCATAATTACTCTACCTATAGAGGTTAAACAGCACTAACCAGATTTTTTTTTTTTTTTTTTTTAAATACAAACATTTAAATCTTGATTTGGACAAAACCTGGGCTCCAGCCGGGCCGGTCCTGCTCCTCCATCGAGCCCAAGAGAGAAAAGACAACTACAGAGAGGCCTTCAGGAATGAAAGGCCTGAGAAAATTAACAAAACGCCTCATTCATAAAATGCGAAGTCTTAAATATTTCTGCCGTTGCTCTCTTAAGACCCAGCAAGTTAACGTTATTAAATAAATAGAAAATATGGCAGAGTAGATGACAAGGGCTGTCAACCTAAGGAAGAAGTACCTTTTGCGTTACCTATGGGCATGCTGCCATAAAAACACAAGTATAACAAACTGACAGAAGCTATCAGGCTTTGTTAGAGAGC
Source organism: Pampusana beccarii (assembly GCA_013399365.1). Classification (NCBI taxonomy): domain Eukaryota; kingdom Metazoa; phylum Chordata; class Aves; order Columbiformes; family Columbidae; genus Pampusana; species Pampusana beccarii. The sequence goes on along the minus strand of VWYH01002340.1, from coordinate 863,669 downwards.
TTAAACTGCACGTTATGCTGCTACAGAAAAAGCAGGGAAAAAAGTTTTACACACAAAGAAGGGCTCAATTTCTTAGGGTTCACGTTTGAATAATATGGCTGTATTTCTTTCTTCTCTTCATGGAAGGAAGGAAGGGATTCCATATTGTTACGGAAAGCGTGCATGCATGGGTACCTCTCTGACAAACTGTCTTTGTGAACATAAAGGCTCTATAAATCTGATTCCGTGAATCTCAACTTTGAGGGAGTAGAGGGGAACACAATATGTGCAGATAACAAAATTAACATCTGAAAAACACATTGTTTTCCTTTCATCTGAGGTATAACACAGATTCATTAGGAGATCTGCATGCTTCTGTACCTTTCCCCTCAATATTAGAATGAATGAGTGCTATTTACATATGTCATTAGTGGGAAAATCCCCCACAGAGGAGCGCACTGAATCCTAATTTGCACTGAATAAAATGCTTTATGATGTAAGACTGTCAGGCACCCCAGTCAGTGCAAATGAACATTTAATGATCACAAAGAGTTAGACATGACATAGTCCAAAATACGTCAGACAGAAACACAGCCAATATGAGCTTCCAATGCCCAATGACTCTTTGATCGACATAATCAAAATGCATCTCAGCAGCTGAAATGTTGCAGAAGTAACAAAATGCTGTCTTGTGATCACAGAAATTAAACTTATTTCAAATGCTAACACTTGGTGGATGCATGCACGACTTGGTGAGTAAATGCAACAAGTCTGGATGCAATAACAGCAGCATTGCATGTTTTCCTATCACGATGAATAAGGACCACGTTCCACCATGTGGACGGGACTCATGAAGAGAGCTACAAACCCTTGAGAGGCACAACACCCATCCAATGCTTTTCCTAGAGGTTTGCCGTCATTGGAACTACATTTTACTACGTAAAACGATCAAACCAACAGCGTGATCTCAACATACTGCTGAGTAATACTCTTGATGATAATTTTTCCCCTTGGTATTTTCCTTCTGTCTACATAGAGCTACTATGAGGTTCTCCTGTGACCCTCATCAAATTTTGTGACCTGTATAATACAGCAAGTCAGGCTGCAGGGGCTTACAGTTGCTGTTGACACTAAACCAGCAGAATCCCCTTACATGTCAGATAGTAGACATGCTGTATCACCAATGATAGCCCTGACAATAGATGAATCTAAGACAAAACCATTTCTTTTCCTACGAAGAATTCAGTGTAAAGGCAAGTAAGCAAAGACAGACATGGCAGACCTCTTATCTTCATTGTAGAAAAAGCTTAATGTACCAAAGGATGGTGAAGTGAAAAGGAAAAAAAAAAAAAAAGACCAGTTCTGTGGATAATTAATTCCAAAATTAATTATAAAATATTTCCTAATTTACACTTTTCAATTGTCCATGATTCTGCATAGCTTGGAGTACATTACCAAGTTCTTTTTGATTCCACTGGTACCAGATCAGGACTACTATTTGAAATTTATTCCTGTGAAATAATCCAGAGCCATCTATCACAGAGGTTGTAATCCTCAGATGTCAGACCCACCAGCAAACAGAACATGGACCTCTGCACAGGATGAACTTCACTCCCTCTGAACTCCAAGCTAGTGATTTTGTCTTCAAGTAATATAATTTTTCAACATTGAAACAACTAGCTCAGATTTCATTATTTACACAAATCTGGAAAATTACCACACATAGACTTTCATGTGCAAGGCATCAAAGCAAAAACTTGTAGTCTAACACAACGCACACAAAAAGCCCTCAGTCATTAAAAGATGACGAAAGACCTCAGCCGTTATTCGTTAAATGTACAGATGATTGGAAAAAAAAAAAAAAAATCAGAAAAGCACAGTATAATGGCGTTATGAAAGAAACAACACGCTTTTTCCAGAAAAACTCCAAGTCTTGGGGGGAAAAAAATGTTTAAACAGCCTAGGAATTTAAATCAGGATGTGAGAAGTTATTTAGGCCACCAGAAAATAAACCGCATATAAATCAAGCATATACACTCTTCTCCTGCTCTTCCTAAATCAAGTATGCACTTAAATCCCACCAGCTCGGGGAACACATTTTCGAGGCAGGGCTGTATAGAAATAGGTGCCCTGGACTGATAATACACCATACTCATAAGTTACAGACTGGCTTAGCTGGAAGGCAAAGGAGGCTTCATGCTGCTCTTGACCATTCTGTCACTGTAAGTATTCATGTATTTAAAATCAAGCACACACAAGCATTTTGCTGAACTGGAGCTTTACAGCAACTTAGGATCAAAGTTTGAGTATCATGAATGCACATGGCTCCTCTTCCAGAGTGCAGTAGCTTAAAATACTTGCAGTTTAATGCTAAGAAAACTTAATGGAATCCTGCTAGAGAAAAAAAGATCACCTCAGCCCTCAGAAAATGTGAGGTTTGGTTGCTGCATTGTCCCTCACATGCCTCTAAACTCCCTCCATTCCTTTCTTCGTACAGTCCCACAAGAGGTTTACTGTGGTGCTTCGGATGACACAGGCAGGACAGCAAGACACTGTACTCATAACAAATCCACCCAGAAGAATTCTCTCTCCTTGTGGATAAACGGGAGGAGTTGTTACCCTTCATTACTGTCTCCTGGCCCAATGCTGCTGAACTGCGTGTTCAGAAATCAGTGCTTAAAGCACCCATCAGTGCAGCATCCTGTTGCAAGACACAGAGAGAAGAACTTCATCGTTTCCTGCCCAGAATTCACCTGGGGATGCTCATTTGTGAAGGCAATGCTTGCCAATGTCGCAGGAAAGACAGGCTTTTCCTGTTCAAACATTTTTTTTTAGTTTTGATTTCCATTGTCTTTCAAGCAATATGCCATGCATATGAGGTACTTATTAAACATCTATGGAAGTCAAAATCTCATAATTCGTTAGCTGACCTGTTACTGCCTTACACTCATCCTTTCCAGGTGTCACACAAAAATCAAAACCCTCCAACTCAAACTTTCTGTTTTTGTGATACTACTCACTCCACCAGGCTTAGCTAGCTAAAAAGAAAAGAGAGAGACAGACACAGGCTGAGAGACAGCAAGAAAGAAGTAAAACAAACCACAAATTTTTCTCATTAGGAAACCATATAATGTTAAAGTAGGAGGCATCTGAAAGCATACATTTATAATGATCCGGTCTACGTGAATACCATCTTTCCTTCAGGATACCGTTAGCCAGTTCTCTTGTATTCAACTCTACATTTACATATAGATTGAACCTTTCTAGAAAGCAATTTTACGCATTTTGTCTTAATATTTTTCTCATTAACATTGCACATAGATTAGGCTTCTTTGGAAGGAAAAGACATACCTGGATATCATTGGCACAATTTCTAGAGATCGTGTTTGCTTTTGAAGAAAAATGTGTAATGAAAGACTAATAAACACAAGACTGGTCACAAGTGAATTTTCAGGAATCAGATAAAAAAAAATTACAGAAATTGCTCTGGCGCTTTTAAAGCAAACACTTCCTTAATTACCTCCTCTGATGGGAAGTAACAATAGAAGAAAAACAACAGCAAAATTGCCTGTAAAACAAACTTCTCTCACAGGGCTTAGTACTTCAGTGAGGATCATTAGTCCTAATCAATGAAAGTATTTAATCATATGCTTAAGTTTAGGCTTACAGATAAGCATATGCATAGTCAGATAAGGCTGGGTATTGTGCTGAACGGGGGCTGAAGCACTCAGCACCCAGCAGGATTATGCTGCACTGCTGAAATCTAAATTTTCTTCATGTCTTATTTGCAAACGGGGTGTAGGATTCAAATTAGAGGGAGGATTAAGAAAAAAAAAAGTCCTTGTGATAGCATGGCCAGGCTAAGCAAACATTTCATATACACACCAGAAGGAAGATGAAAGGAAAGCAGCTGCCCTTCCATGGTCAGAAATTCTTATCTGCTGACTGAACCTTTGTTGGTTTGAGAAAGCACAAGTGGTCTGCATTGGCGGAAGGTTCAAAGCAATTTTTTAATAGATAATGCAATCAAAAGTCTGTCTATCTGTTGAAATATTTAGAAGAACAAGATATCACTTCGACCTCCTTACACCTGCAACCTTTGTCAAAGCGCCTTACACTTGTTTATGTTTTTTATCTTTAATAGGCTTCTGAATTTTTCAAAGACAAACATTTTGTGAACTCCTTTAAGCAAAAAATATACCCTGTAACTTTTAGCTAGTACTTCTCTATTGCCTTCATCGAAGGACTTGTATATGCAGGTATACTACCAAAATAAAACTCAACATAAAAACCACAAGTCAGCTGCGGTTCTTGTAGAGGAACATGCAAGTTCTGGTCTGCCTATGGCTGGTGAACATTCAAAACAAAAAACTATTTAGTCCAGACAGCTTAGTAGACATAAGGCAAAATGTTCAACACTGTTAAATGCCAAGTTGAGAATGGAAAATAGTGTGTTCCTGTTATAAATTATCACAATGTTTATGTATTCTTAGAATAATATAGAAGCAAACGAGAAGTCCACAGAAGAATTTACCTGTACAAATTTTAACATTTTGGCAACAGCGGATGGTTTCTGAGATTAAATCTTGTGGAACAGGATCTTGCAAGTTCCCAGGACAAAAAACGAAATGGGGTTAGTATCTGCTATGCAGACTTTTACTAGTGAAATCCGTGTACAGATCTCTTCAGCCTCGTACTTACGATGCTGGAAGGGATACAGAAAAACCGCATTCAGTTCCCGGGTCTGGCCCTTCCCGTCTGTACAAACAGGGGCAGCGCGGCACTCACACTTTGTGTGAGAAGTGGCTCCAGCAACAGCAGCAAATGTTCCTCTCCTATTCTAGACGTACCACCACCTTTCATTCTTTCACTCATCCCACTTCTTCCTTTCATCCAAACATATTCCAGACACATTGATTATACTGTATGCTACTTTCTACCTGAAAGGCCGTGCTTTGGTTTCCTGTTTCTAATTAATCACTACACAGGTATATTTGCTGGCGCTGATCCATTCAATACACTTAACACACCTGCCCAACTTTTCTAAGCTATTTGCAGCAAAAGTAACCAATCTTTTCCCATACCTCGTAGTCTTTTTGAAGGAAAGTATGCCATAACCAGTTATCCTTCTGCCTTCTGTAATGCCTTTGCTGGTTCAAAATGTATAGCTCCTTAATGTTTTATATCTCCACTTCTGAAGCCAAAATTTTCTCTGTTACAAGCAAGTACAGCTCCTCATGAACCCATTTATGCCAAGACTGAGTTCAGCACCTATGCCAACAAAACTTCCATTTCTCTATTAAGAGTCTCTACTGCATTGGAAAGACACATAAGTTGGAATTACTTAGGTTTTTGTGGGCATTTCTTCTCCAATTGGTCCTCAGGTGAGACTGACCCAGACAGAGACAGAGTCAGGATCAGGCGGTTTGTGCATGTACTGTCTGTGGCTGTGGACTGGCTTAGCTAAGGACTTCACAAGCCTCTCAGACACTGGAGAAGAGCTGAGGCTACCCTAAGGCACCTGGTATGGTCACAGCAGTGTAGAGAACAAGCCATGGGGCCTCTGGCATCGCCAGCGTGTCTCCCCGGGGACCACCGGGCAGCGCTACCTTGCTGATGGTCCTTACACCACGGCTAAAGCAAAGCAGAGAAGTGCTGACCTCCCTGCTTACATCTGAAGAAGGAAAAATTAAAACAGAAAAACACAAAACCCGAGCAGAAATGTTTTATTATTTCATCAATGTTAATAGTCCGATCAGAGCTAGGAAAGGTTCATTTATTTATAACCTGGGAATCAGCTTACAACTTTCCAAAGGCCTTAATCTTGTTGGTGCACCTCTTGCTCCTGGCCCAGTGTTACTCAGCCTGACCCAAGACAGAGTCAGTCTGAAGGTAAGTCCTGCTAAATTAAACCGCCTTCCTCAAAGACAGATTAGGTAGCAACAGAATCTACAGATCTGTCTCAGTGCTTCACCAAACCTCCCGTCCATTCATCTCACTGCAAGGACTCATCTGTGCAGGAGGATTAATGTCGGTGAGTTAGTCTCAGACAGAATTTTTAGTCTGGTTTTATTTAAAAACCAAGCAGCTTTCTGCTGTCCCCTGCAGCCCATTCTGGGAGTACTTTTAATCATCACATTTACTTTTTTGGAAACCAGAGCTGGATTCTGCAGCAGCAGACAGGCCAGAGCAGTGATGCTGTTATGCTGTTGTGGTGATGCTGTGAAGCACAACAAGCTGTAATTGCGGAAAAAAAAAAAAAAAAAAAAGGAGGTAGAGAAGAAGGAACAGGAAAAAGGAGTTTATAGTTCAGCAGCAATCACAGCAAAAAAAGAGTGTGACAGATTTATAGATTTAATGAAAAAGAGGCTATGAAACAGAAACAAAAATAAGGGAAAAGAGACAGGTATGTAGGATTTTCTTTCTTTAGGTTTAACGGAACACTTAGACTAACATGGTTCTTTTGTTATACTAGATAATATTTTTGAGAAACAGCATTACAAAAGGTTAAACATAGAACAGATGTAAGTTATAAAATACAAGCTGATCAAAGCTCAGATTTTGAGACAGATACGTTAGCAAATGATGATAAATCAGTCCCACTAGAATTGTAAGCAGCAGACAAATATAACTATGCAAGAGTGAAAGTCAAGAGTTGAAAATAAGGAAGAGAAGAAAAAGAGTGGAAACAAATGTTAAAGTTAATTCCAGACAACTTGTACAGAACACCAACTGACTATATTCCACAAAAAGAGAATAATATCTACTGACACACGGCCGATTTGATTTCAAAGTAGGACTCAAACACTTTAAACTCTTAATATTGACTTAATGTATACAAAATACTATTCACTTCCTATTTAGTAGCTGCTTTTCTCAAGTTTTTAAATTTCAATAAGGTCTGTACTGTCACAATCAAAGTTGTAAAAGAGGTAGAAAATTTCATGAAAGCAAGTATGCACAAGAAAGCTGAAACCATTTTTAGTTACCTTGCTGCTATATTTCTTTTTCTAAAAAAGAAACAAAAAAACTTATTAACATATCTAAGTTAGGACAAAATATATAGAAATTTGGGCATTCAAATGAAAGTTGAAGGTTCAATTTCTTTCCCTTTCATAGGTAAATAAACAAAAACAGTGAGAAACACACTATTTACCAAGGTATAAGTGAAACAGAAAACATTTGAAAGACCAAGAAAAAGGAGGTAATTGTTAGGACTGTCAGCAGGGCACCGCTGCGATAATTTGATCTGAACTCTGCTAACAAATCACTGCACCATTCTTTTTACTTTAGTATCTGTTTATGCTTCTACAAATTGAAACCCCACTGGCAATGCACTGAAGAACAGAGCTCAGCACAATCACACATCAGCCTGGCGATTAGTTCAAGGTGGGGAAGGATTAGTTGACCATCCCGAACCTACAGTCCTCCTCAATATTTTGTCTTTCCCTGCTGAGGTAAAAGGGCGCAGACATATGTAAGTAATAAACTAACAGGCTTCCATCTACTTGAGGTTGAGTGGAAGGAATGCAGAACAAAACTATAAAAAAAAAAATAATAGACAAAGGGGTAGTGAAGACGTGGGGGAACTCAATACCACATCTGCTAAGCAATGCTGGGATGTAGCACCAGGATGCCCATAAGTTTTTAAAGATATAACTATGCCTTTTTGTGATCTTGCAGCACGCTGTTATGGCCTAAGCATGCCAACATTTAGAACTGACACAAGATCAAAAGGCTGATAAATGAGAGGAAAGGGGATGTTTGACCCACTAAACCATATTCTACAAGAATTCAAGGCTTTTTAAAGCAATAAGAAAAGTAATACATTACTTCATCTTGAATATTTTGTGACAGTCTTTTCTAAGAAACAAAACTCATATCTAGATTCATTATATACTTTTATGCATATATCCGCACAGACACTCATATGTGTACATATGTTCATGCTTATTTATGTGAACATATTTTACATTATAACAAGCTCTTGAAAATTTCATCTCTGATGAAAGTTACATTCAAATCGTTTGGAAGTGAACTTAATTTGGAGTGTAGTTATTTATGGGTCCAATTTAGTACTAGTGAAATGTATAACAACAACAGTAAGCAACAAAAAGGCAGGCAAGTTGAGCACAGAATTTGAAAGTTGAATAAAGTAAAATAGGATAAGTTCTTCTATTTTAGCTAGCTCACGATATACATTAAACTTCTGCCACTGGTGAATTCAAGGTGAATTTTGTGATCTACATGAAGCCAGTCTGAGTTTTGTTCATTTTTCTTCATCAGGGCCAGGATTATACCAGTATCAACACCCCTGCCGTATTATCAAGCCTCCTGAAAAGGGTTGTGAATCTTTCTCAGTTTCCTGTATTCTAGAATATTTCTAGAACTCTACGCAACTTTGAAAGTTTCCTGTATTCTGGAATATCTCTCTTCAGTGCTACATCAGAGTTTCGTATTTCCTATTTTTAAAGGAACAGACGCAACGTAACCCCCAATCACCATGCTCTGCCATGATCCGCCGCGAACACCAGCTGAGGAGTCGCCAGGCTCCCGAGGGTGCGCAGGGGGACCAGCCACCCTGCCTGAGTGACGGCTGCGCCGCAGATCACCCAACACACCAGAAATCACACCTGCTCTGCTGACAGCATCTCTCTTCCTCATGCCGCTGAGCGCCTTGGAAGGGAAGCGCGGAGCCAAAGCGGCTTTCCTCGCACCCAGCCTCTCCCGATGACTTTGAGGTATTGTGTACCTTCCAGAGGGGGAATTTCATATCAGCACTTCCTGCGCTAATCTCTCCTAAGAGCTTTAGGTGCTCAGCACTTTTGGAAATCGAGTTAATAACTATTAACGATATAGAAGGATGAGAACGGAGTCTTCACGCTACTCCTTATTCAAGCATTTTTCACATCAAATTTGAGTGGAAATTTAGCTGCGTTAGGTGAGAGGATTGCTGAAAAGGATCCAACATCTTAAAAAAAACTGAGAAATGCAATTAAATTAAATTTGGATGTAAAAGTGATGAGATGTTCTGATTCTCCAGAGGATTCAGAAACACTCTCCTCACAAATAAGAGAGCTGTATAAATGAACGAGGGCATGAGAAGCAGCTTATAAAAAGGCAAAATGGTACTTGAGAAGCTATTCACCTCTTAAGTCCATATGTAAGGAAGAAGCATTCGATGTCCTTAGTTTTGGTTATTTCAACACTCTGCATTGTCTAGTACGGGGATGCTGGCACTTTTTAAAATTAGCCAGCTCAGATAAGAGTTATCATCTCGCAGGACTCACCTCAAGCTGACCGCCCCTGTCTTTGCCCAGCTCCCAGGCCACTCTGCTACTACGGGCTGTGCAGCGTAAAACGTCGAGCGAGTAACATCTGCGTATGACTGTGCCCAGCAGCACGTAAATCGCTGCGTAAGAGGTGGCTAATGAGTCTGCGCACTCGATGTCCGCTGTCCAGACAGGGCGCTTCCCCACTGGGGAACACGGTTCTCCATCCCCAGCTGCTCCCCGCCGCCCCAGTTCGGTCCCGTGTGCCAGCCAAGGTGGATGTTGTCACACAGGCAGGGAGCTGGTGACATCTGGGAGTGGGGAAGGCAAGGAGGCACGTCAGGAGATATGCCCAGAATCAATTTTTAGAAGTGGGTAAAAATAACCTTGTTTGACTCTCTACAAATAAAGACCAGGCAGGAAAAGAGCCTCTTTGTAGACAGATCTGGGTAAATTTGCATCCTGTCAGATGCACAAAACAATTAGTTGAAAAAGCGCAGAGAACACCTACAGATTGTAGGCAATGTTATTTCTACATCTGCGGAACAAAGATCAAAGCGCTCAATAAAAAACTTCAGAAGACCTGAGAAACTACTTTGCAACAATTCAACTTTTTCTATCAAACCATCAATAAATGTTAGGAGTCACCTGCTTGTATCAAAGGAGCAGGTCTAAGTACTGAAGCCATTCTACCACCATTACAAACACATCAGCTGTCAAAGTACATCAGTCTATCGTACAAACATAGAAACACCCATCTATAAAGCTTTGTATTTTTATCTTAACAAACTTGAAAAGAAAATCACTGCCAGAAATGTTAATGTTCAGAAACTGGAGATATTGTTTTGTTTTGTTCGTGAGTGAATTCTGAGCAAACAGGTTATTTACTCTGTTAGTACCAGAAACCTATCAAATAAGTAAGTGACATAATTAGAGACACTATTTCCTCCCTGGGGACATTTCTTTGGGGACAGAGCAGACAATTTTTAAAAAATTTTTTATCTTTTTTCTAGAAGCTCTGGAGTCTGTTCTGGTTTACTGACAGCTTTTCATTTCTTGGGTTTAACAGAGTTGTTTGTTTGTTTTCATTAAGAGCACTGAGGTTTCCACATACAAATAAAATAAGTTTTATCAATTACCAGCGTTTTCACGGTAAAAATGTGTAACTAAAAGTGGTAAGACACAGAAAGTAGAGGGACAGAACTGTTGTGGCAGGTTTTCTGCCTGCAATAAGAACATGAAGCGACCAAACTTTGATGACAGCCATTGTCCCCACTGGCTGGAGCACACCAACGTGATGGACAGACTGCTCACCGCGGTGCCTTTGGGGACAGATGGCTTCCTCCTGGGCCCAGCAGAACAACCATAACATTAACGCCGACTACGTGTTGCTGGGTAAAGAGCTTGATTGATCAAGAAAAACTGCAAGAAATCCTACCAAATATCAAAGTCAGAAAAGTCTCTCTGTGTTTTTAACTTCTATCCTGCCGCTCTAAAGCAGCCAAGTAATTTAATAAATGTATTTTAATGCAATCTTAAGTGACTCGCTTACATTAAAATCCAGTTATTGCACAACAGAATTGTTGTATTCCAAGGGAATACAGTACAGATTTTAACTGATGTGAAAACGCACAGATTTTGTTTAATAGCCCTTAATCCTGCCAATTTTGCTAATAAGATTACTGTCTAAAAGACAGCTAAATAAACTGTGCTGTTGACACTTTAAACAAAACAAAAAACACCCCCCCGCCAGAGCGCAATTTCTCCTGAAACATTCTTTTCCTTTATTATGGCCCCAATCCAGCCATGGGACTACTTATGTGCTTAAAGTTAATCGAGTGCTTAAGTGCTTTGCTGGACTGAAGCCTGCAATAACATAAATTTGAGTGGACAAATTATCATTACGTCTAAGAAACTTGCAACAAAACGAAAATAATTAAACAACTGAAACTCTTCGCAGAGATACTTAAGTTCTACACCATGATGTAAAGCACACGTGAATTTTGTGCATCCCAGTTTTGCAATTGTATTTCTGAAGAACATGTATCTCTTGCTGCTTTTAGCTGTCCACATCGGAACTCCCAGCCACAACCTTACAAAGCAAAGGGCACCCATCTGTCAGCTCTGTGTTCTGATACGTATCAAAATCCAAATGGGTAGGACACTGAACACTACTGGGCTGAAGGATGGGTCTTTGGGAAAATGATTTGCAACAGTAGGTTTTCACTAGAGAGTGAGTATCATCAGAATGGTAGGAGGAAATTATAAAAGGAAGTGAAATGGGAAATTAAAATATCAAAGTAAGGGGGAAATGGGATTTAATGGAGCATTTTTACATTTCATCTTTTGGGTATTATCTGAAAATATTTGGACTTCCTTTTCCCCCTATCAGCCAGGCCTCCTCTTGAGCCTTAATTTTCATTTAGTTTTTATCTCTGTCACACAGTCTGCCTTTATATAGTCTCCTTGCTCCTACTCTAAGAACATTCAGACTAATTTCCTTTTCCCTTAGCCATTTATCTTTCCTACACCCATTCAAGTCTATGGATGCATGCATCTTGAAGGAGGAAAAAAAGCTAAGACTGTGTATGTCATAAATGTGACCAGGAATCAAAAATAGCTTGGGGATTAAAATCCATCAAAACTGCGCAGTCCAAAGCAAAGCACCCTGGCTGTCTAGACAAGCAAGCAAAAAAAAAGCAGAGCTAAATTCTGCAAGAGTGTTTTTTTCCCAAACTCTTTGTCCGTCTATAAAATACGGTCTCTTCAAAGCTCCAGCTTCAACAGAACATTTCCCAATGCCTTTAGGCAGCGTATCAGCCAGGCGGGTTGCCAGCACGACAGGGACACTCCAGGCTTGCCAGCGCTGGTCAGTCCGAAAGGTTTGTCACGGTCCACGTGAGCACTTGAAATGCGTGAGCACGGCAAGCCCATTGTTCTCCAAACTCGCATGACACGATGCCTGTGCACGCACAGTAGCCGCCTCTCTGGTCTTCCAGCTGGGCCGCTAGATGTTCAGACAAGTCGCAGATTTTACTGCCGAAAAGCGACAACTTCGAAAAGCAACATGGAGGTAAAATCCATATGGGTTATTCCCAGCACAGAAGAATGCCAGCAACAGCCTCACAAAGCTTTCTGAAGAAACCAAGCTTTCAGTGGATCCTCCCAATACAGGGACCACTGCACCACCACCCATTCCCATGGGGCACGTCTCCTGTTAAAGAGGCACAAGAGCTTTTCCTCTCTTGGAACCAAAGGCAGCATCCTGTCCGTGCTGTTAAAACTGCACAGCAGAACCTCCAGAGCAAAGCCCGGGCACGGGGAGGAACCTGGGGCAACAATATCCACAGATCCACCCTCCCAGCCATCCTTGGTCCTGGTACCCGCTTGGTGCCTTCCCCTGTCCCTGGTGTGGGGATACGACAACGGGCAGACGAGGCAGCTACACCATCCTCACCAGCTTCTGGCCACCAGAGAGTCCCTCTGACACAGGGAGCGCTCCCATCCAGACCTCACATGTATTTGCAAAATAAGTGTGGTGGACTGGAAAATCTGGTCATGTGTATTGATTTCTGGGTCATATTACAAATGCCGTAGCTACGTGTTGTTCTGGGGCACTGCCTTTCTCCAAGTTAGAACTGTAAAGATTAGCTATGGAGTATTTTCATTCAACTTTCTAAACATTATGGTACCCCCAAACTTTAGTGCAATTGAAATTTTCAAGGACTTGAGAACTATGCGGTTAGAATTAAAAAGAAAAAGGTCTTTTTGTTTTTGCCCCCACAACTTCACACCTCCATCATAAATCTGACCAAGTAGCTTTGCCTTCAAAAATGGAAATAACTATAAACATAAGAACTAAATATCAAGGTAACTTTCCCATAATTACCTGTACCCCAAATGAAACTCCCTTGTGGTACACACAGTCACATTTCTTCAAGCTAGAAAAATATACTTAAGTACACTTAAGGGAATATGTGACGAGGCATATAGATAATAGAACTGTGAAGTAAACCATGAGGTCGCTATTTTAGTGAGGAGTTCAGAAGGGGTCTGGTTTCATACAACAAAGAATATGAGCTCCCGTGAGCTATTGCCCACCACTGACAGGTAGGAGACATCTCCACATCATTGCAGTTTCTTAGCTCGTTTCATTGGGAAAACAAATAATTGAAATTTCCATTGCTCCTCAATGAAACAAGCAAGATATTAGTTTGTTTGTGGTTTTTGTTTGTTTTTTTAAATACAATGTAGGTTTGTAGATTTTGTGGGTTCGTCTTTCAGAAATAGGATGGTTTTTAACATTATCTGGGAGTTGATGCCTGATAAGAATGGTAGAGAGACCTGTTTTTTCTTTATGAAAACAAATTAGATTGTTTAAATTTAGGACAAATTTTCAAGCAAAGAACCCTTTATTAAGTCCAAGAAATACAATAGACATGGAGTTTAGGGTAGAATAAGAGACTGCTCATCTAATATCTATGTTGTTGTCATTAACGACTCAAATAATTCGAGGGGACAAAAGTAATTATAACCTGTGGAGCAGGAAAAAGCAGACGAGGTGTCAGCATTTCCATGCTGACCAGAGCTGAGGACAGATGGTTCGCATCTACGCAAAAGTGTCATTTAGGAGAAGTTGAGGGGTAAATTGCAAAGGCTGAAAAAAAAAAAAAAAAAAAAAAAAAAAAAAAAAAAAAAAAAAAAAAAAAAAAAAAAAAAAAAAAAAGAAAAAAAATAATTCCTACTCAGTCTATGATTACTTCTCCGTGCAAACCCTGCCTTTCCTTAGGGTATCATTTCATTCTACATCATCTTTGGCAGCAAGGCTGTTTGAAGTTCTTCACTTCTCACTTCCCCACATGCACTGCAGCACTGGCTTCCCAGTTGTGCCACTGGGCTGAGATCTCTATGAGATCATTGATATTATTTGGAGTTAAAAAACAACAAACCCTCCAGCCCCTCTCCAAAAGAGGTACTCGGGGAAAGAGCAACAGTTGAGAAGGAACCAAAAGGTCAAATTGCATCCTTTCACAACTGTAAAATACCCCAAAAGAGGTTTGATTTGTCAGCAAGTGCTTTAGATGAGCAGCCACAACTCATTTATGTTTGGCAGCGTTAACTAATTGCAGTCTGCAGCCCGGAAGCGCAGACGCAGGGCGTGCTGCATAGCAGCACCGAGTGTGTTCAGCAAGCAGCAGCGGGATAGAAAGCACAGCTCCATGGAAAACATACGCTGACAAACTTCCAGCGCTTTTAATTGTTCACTTTTTAATTGGTATTATTCCTAACAAGAAAAAAAAGCTATCCTCAGGAGGCAGCAGGATTATATTTGCCTGAAAGCTTATTCTTTAAATAAAAATGGCTGTTCGTAGAAAGTCTATTAGTTTCTTCCTTCATCCCACTGAAATATGTTCTATCCCTTGGGAAATAAATTTTAATTTACTGTAATTTTTCTTGAGGTTTTTCACTTAGTATTGTCGATGTACACTTCTCCTTCCTCCTTTTTTTTTCTTTGTGTAAAGACCAAGCTTTTCAGAAATGGAATTAAATCTGAACAAATGAAAAACAAATGAGTCAAAAATCTCAAAACCAGCTGAAATTTTTACAGAGCATTCTAACAGTCTTAATTCAGTGCTCATGTCTCCATTTTCCAAATAGCAACAAGGAAAAGCCTTCTAATAAGTACCATAAATTAAACAAGCCCTGTTAATGCTGCCTCCTGAGCCCAGAAGAGCTAAAGTGAGAACAGAGTCCACATTTCTTCTACTGCGCATTCATTCATTTGGGCAAAAATTAGTAGTTTCAAATGGACCAAGGTTCTACAAACACCATTTCCAGCACAGCTAGTGCTCGGTACCGTACGTTACACTTCTAGATCTGTGAGAAGGAATGATTAAACGAACACACGAATGCAAATGGCCTTGGTATTTAGAAATGCTGAGCATGCACAAAGTGGTAATGCAAAGAAAACAGGCAGCAAACCATGAATATGCGAATGTAAATTTTCTTTCTTATGATCAATATGGCAGCCAACCAACACTCATGCTCCAGGCTGCCAGCAGGCTATTAAAATGAGAGTGATGAACATCCGGACAAGAAGCAATAAAGATATGGCTCAGGATAGGCCATACATAACCAGAGGTCACTCCACGTGTAGTACCGTTTTTTCTTGTATTTAACACCCACAAAGAAGAAAAATCGTGGTTCACTGCTCTAACTGAATGGGATGGGACACCGTGCTAAAGAAAAGGGCAAATATAGTCAATACTGACAATTTGAGAGAAAAAGCAAAGGTGAATTATGTAGAAATTGCAAAATTCTGTGTAAAGAGCCACTTCCTTGGGACAGCCCTGTCCCAGCTCTGAGCAGACTGAAGTCTGCCAAGGTAGAGCCACGTTCCCTCAGGGCACAGGGCACAGGGCCCAGAGCAGAAACATGCACACCAGGACAGGCACAGCTTTTATGGACGTGCAGCACAGGGCTATAGGCGCTGCACGGCGTTACCCTTCCCACTCCAGTCATCGTACGGCTGGAGATCTCTGGTACGGGAGCGGAGTTGTGTTCCCCATTCCCCCCGTCAACCTGCTCTTGGCCCACCTTACAGAGCCCGCACCATTGCTCGTCCTCACCGGCTCAAGTCCTTGCCTCTCAAGGGACAACACACTGTGTGCTCTACTGAATTACAGACAGATCAGACGAAACGCATTTTCTTTGTGTACAAAAGTAGGTAGAAAAATAAGTTGCCTTAGGGGGGGGAAAAAAAAAAAACAAACCAAAAACCAAACACAAAAAAACACCAAAACACAACAAACATCAAAACAACAACAACCACCAACCAACCAACTAACAAAACCCACCAAACAAAAAAAACCCCAACACATCAGGATAGGTTGGCCTATTTACCACAGATAAATTCACGGTAGCGTAGTTTTTTAACTGGTTTACTACTGAGATCTGACTCAAAAACAAGTGATTTCTTGAATTCCTTCTACTCCTCCCCTATATTTTTAAATACAGATACTGTATTTATTATTCTGTATTTACACTAGTTGTCTCTCCATGTGACACAACTCAGAAACCTATGTTACCAGACCAGCAATACGATGTACCAGTTCATTCTATATTTTCGCAAGGGGCTTCTCTAGCATATTTAATTTGATGATATTCAGCCTTCAAGTTTTCCTCTCACTTCAGATGTCATAATTTCTGTTTCTGTAACTGCGTTCTCATTAGCCAATCTTCCTTTATCCCATTTTTAATATGCTCATTCCCAAAAACAAGACAGTATTCACCTGCTTAGGTGACATCACTAAGAACTTCATGATGCTCCTAATACAATCTTGAAAACAACATAATGTGTTCACTCCATCTGTATCTTTAACACCATGGTGAGACATACTTTTCTTTACAAATATATATGTAAATACAAATATATATTTGACAATATTAACATTGACCTACTTCTAGAAGTAGCCACAAACTGAGGGACAGCAATTTGCCAGCAAGAAAAGTAATCCCCATTACTAAGTTCTATTTAGTTTCCTCCTATCCTGTGTCTGTAAGAGGTAGAAACCAGTAGTTAAAAAGCAGGTCTAGCAGCTAGCATCAGTCGCATTAGCACGTGTCACGTAGTTCCTGCTGTGTTTTATTACACAAATATAAAATTAACAACAGAGCTATAATGATTTCCTAAACTGGTTCCAACACAAATTTCCAATTTGAGGTCAGATGTATTGCCTAATAAAGTTTTACAGCAGCAGTCAAATAGTGCTAGTTAGTTCCCCAGAAATACAACTCTTAATCCGACAGAATTAGTTTTAAGACTGTTGTTCATCACATAAAACAAAAATAAATATTATTATAGCTTTACTCATTATGTTCAGACAATACTATCCAGAGATGATGGTGTTGGGTTACTTTAATTGCAAACAACACAATTAAAGATACGTGATATATTTACATTCGTAGCAAATATACACTGTAACATTTTGATTACTTGACCTGATGCTTGTAAACTGTCATTTTGAAGTTATTTGGCAAGTACACACTTGGATTCTATAGCTAACAGAGCATGAAACTTAAGAAGCTACTATAGTCTCACACTGGGTAAACCTTTAGTCTTCACCATGGGGGAAACTGAGGCAAATAAAAACTTTTTTAGCATATCAATAAATTAAAATTGAAGAGATATCATTCTAACTTAACAACAACACAAATGACAGCAGAATGTGTTTCATGGTAACAAAAGAGTTCATCTTCGACAATTGTTGTTTGACACATTGAGTAATTTGGTGTTAGTCTTAAGTCTTTGTTAGAAACCACGGATGAAGTCAGTCAGAAATCGTACTGAGAACAATAGAAATGTGAATAAAATTTCCAAGGACTTGTATTTAATGCATATCTTTTTTTAAAAAAAAGATATTTTAGCATTTAATCATGTCTGTAAAGCATTATTTTGGATAAGTCTATCTAAATACATAACTTTAAGTAAAACTAGCAAGCTGCCTGTACTAGACAATCAAAAGCCTATTCCAAAGGATGAGCCTGATGTAACAAAAAGCTTTGTACAACAATAAGGAGTGTCTGGTTGTTTTTTTTTNGTGAATAAAATTTCCAAGGACTTGTATTTAATGCATATCTTTTTTTAAAAAAAAGATATTTTAGCATTTAATCATGTCTGTAAAGCATTATTTTGGATAAGTCTATCTAAATACATAACTTTAAAACTAGCGAGCTGCCTGTACTAGACAATCAAAAGCCTATTCTAAAGGATGAGCCTGATGTAACGAAAAGCTTTGTACAACAATAAGGAGTGTCTGGTTGGTTTTTTTTTCAAATTCTCCTTAACAAATCAGTGAACTAATACACATAAAGGTGGTGCATTGAGGGAATTAAGTGTTTGTGCTATATATATATTGGGTCAAAAATACACTATTCTTAGGCAAACACAATCATTAGCTTTCTTTATATTAAAATACGGTTTAAAAGTGTCTGTACAGCAAAGTTTGTGGCAAGGGACAGGGGGTACAACCAAGCTGGCTTTAAACGGCACCAATGCCAGCACGAGCTGCAGCGTCTGTCTGCAGCTTGGCTGAGGAGTCTGCACCGAGCTCGGGGCGCTGCGGCTGCCAACACCTGAGCTAAGCAGCTAAAATTCGTCAGGATGGAGGTAGATGAGCCACATTCAGAGTCTTAACAACAGCCAATGAAAGCAAAAGGCCCTGGTCTTGGAGCAAAATTTATACACACATTTTTATATGTGTATTTATAAATACTTCTTTTTTAAAAAACACTTCAAATCTAACAACCCTAGAGATTGTCTGTCAGAAAATCAGTTTAAACCGTTCTATGAACGCAGAGCTATAGCTATATTGCTCAATCAACTCTGTTTTGAGTTGTCTCAAATTTCAGTTATAACTACCAACTTAAATACGTGTGTTACCTGAGAAGTGATGGCTGTGCACCTGAAGATGCACCAGAGTGAATAACCAAACAGGATGGTTCCAAATGAATCCTTTGCCATGCAAGAAAAAAAAGCAAAATCAGACCCAGTAACACGTGTTGCGATATGGCATCACACACAGAGATAGCGACTCCCTTCAGAAATTTAGGTCATCTTCTAATAGAAAACCAGTCTCTCCGCTAAGTCTGCTGCTTCTAGTCAAAGGCACCGGTTTTGGCTGCCTCAAAGCATCCATCGTTCCCTACAGTTGTGGGTCAGGTAATTGTCCAAAGGCAGTTCCTGCATTTGCAAATGCTGCCCTGCTCTTCGGGGAAGAGCCTGAGGAGGAGCACATTGTGGTCTGTGTGACAGCAAGGACCTGGTGCGAGCAGGAGGCACCGCACGGTGAGCACCTTCCCTTCAGCTGCGTCACCCAGCGATAGACCTGATGCAGAACACACCAGCTGACCGAATCGTTATTTAACCTTACTGATACTTTGCATTGGTGAGGCCAGAAATCCCAGAGACCTTACAAAAAATTACCAAGAAGCTTCCCCCTGAGGTATGGAGCAGCCAAAAAATAATAGTAATTATTTTCTTGGGAAAGGGAACTTTCACTGCAATGACAGATAGTAATTGTCCTGCATTCCTGAAGGTCCTTGTGGAGCACACAGGAGCTAAATCTTTAGGTTTACACATACCTCCAGCAAACTGCCTGGTGCTAATTTTCCTTAATCTACCCCAAAAAGCCGCAGGATGCACTGCTGCGCTGCAGACAGGAGCTGCAACTCCTGCTGGGCTCTTTTTTTCCAAACAGTCCTCGAATCCCTCTTCCACAACGAGACAGCAAACGTTGCTGAGTCAGCACCGCTGGCTTGCGGGGCCATCAAACGGGGTTAATATTTCTGATGTACAGCTAACTATTGCCATAAATGGTTATTACTCCACTCCATAACCACAGCAATCAGCTCAGCGAGGAAAAGCGTCCTGTCTGGTGGTTAACATCAGAATGCTCAAATAACAATAGGGTGCATAAACTCATCCAGGACGTGTTTGGTCACAGAGTATTTTGGGAAAACTCTTCAATAGTAACAACACCCTGCAGATACCAAGTGTTCCTGGTAACCAGTACTGAAGTAGAGCTACCAGCACCCCACGCGATGAAGGCACTGGTGGGGTTCAACCTGCAATCCCACTGACCAGCACAGCTTTGGGATGTGGTCGAGGTGTGGGGGATTCATGTTTGTGTACAAATCACAGCCACCGACTGAAATAAAAAGATACTGTTACACTGAAAGGACCAATTTAAGAAAGCACATCTAGAATAATTTCTGCACCATTTTGTCTGTGTCCAAACTCACAACTGTGAGATGGAATACCTTATAGCTAACATATATTAATGGATTTTATGCTTTGCAGATTTATAATGGGGAATCAGAAAGAGAGTACCAAGTTTTCTAAATCACGTCAAATGACCACAATTACACGTGTGTTTACATACCCATTATGGGGCACACATATTCCAGAGGTGCAAGTGTCATGCAGAGCCTCTGTATTCCATATGATAGTCTCTCCAGACCATCAGAGCCTATAAAAATCTCATTACAAATAATCAATGAACCAGGATCAAACATTCCAATTGCTTTCAGAATGCTGAAGATGTCCACTAGCAAAGAATTCTATGCTTAGTTTCAAGCAGCAACAGTATTTGTTTAATGATTTCGTATCTCTGTGGCTTTATGCCCTGCTTTGCTAACTAGCGAGTCCTCTACAACCAGAAGACAGGATGAGGTTGCACCGTTACGGATTTGCTTTGCCTCCTCTCCTCCTCCCTCCTGTGCTCCTTCTCCCCAGTTAGAGACTCTTTGGGGTTTCATTATTTAACTTTCCCCTCAGGCGCAGGGATAACACCATTGGAGCCATTTTGCAGGCAGCAGGATTCTGTAAATGAGGCACTTATTTAAACAGCCTCACACAGAGCCCATGTCAAAGTTCTTGGCTATTTACAGGTGACATCACAAGAGATGCCTTCTGAAGCGCAGCCAAAACAAGTACCATGCACAGATTAATTTTTCTTGTCCAACATACATCAGAAAACAGTCATTCCACCCTTGCTTTGCTGCACAAAACTCCTTCTTCAAGCAAATATATGATAGAGCTGCACAGCAACTTCTTTCCGCCTGTTGAGCAGACCAGAGTCTGGTGCTCCCCGAGCAAGAATTGAGCAGATGTTTGCGGGGACAATTCTCTTTCCCTTCAGATTTGCCCATCCCTAGTGAAAGCCTGCAGCAAACAACAGCAAACGCAAACAGGGAAACAAAACGGCGAAAAAACGAGGTCTGATAGCAGCTCTAGACTGACATGGCTAAATAATTACTGTTTAATTAATCAGGATCTGACAACACCACCTATATAAAGAAGCCAGGATGTGAATAAATTAGTTTTAACTTTACATATCTTAGAATTCATCTGAAACACAACAAAAATTCTGGAATAAGACAACAGATTGGAGGGGAGGGGGGGTGCAGAATTCTGTACAATATCTGATTACATATTATATGCAACATTTAAGTGGAAAATACTCAACAAAAATCATGTTTTCCAAGGTCAACTAATTTCCCAAGAGCTGAGCTTTCCAAACCCACGGCAGGAAGGCGCTCGCATAGGGAGCGTTTGCAGGGCTCCCAGTTTTCAAACATAATGTGCTGACTTCTACAATCTACATACGCTTTGAAACAGCTCTCCACTCCTCTTAGATATTAATTCTACACAGAAAACTTTGCCATTTATTAGCATACATTTGGAGTTTATTTTCTCAATGTTTAATCACGCGTAGTAGTCATTAGCATATATGAACACTCCTTTTCTAGAGCAGTTTGTGTAGAATTCTCATTTGAGTTAATTACTATGTAAGATAGCTAAACTCTAATTAAAATTCAATGGCACAAGTAATGATAAAAATTTATCAATACTGTGTCTTTCTCAGCAGTTATTTTTATTAAATTACTTAGCTTCATTGTTTATTTCTTGAAATGGGGATTTTTAATCAGGCTGGTTTTAACCACTGTAACAGTAGCTTGGGTAGGCTTTAACTACAAGTTTTTACTTCGTATTTTAAGGCAATAAACACCTTTCAAGTTTCATATTTACTCATTGTTGCTTTGCTACGGCTCTAAAGATCTTTATTAAGTTCTATGTCTCAGCACTGAAAAAAAAAGGTGCACAAGTTTGGTTTTATCCCAGCTAATGGCAGAACATCCCTTAAGTTCACTGGAGCTAGGAGCCAGGCACTTCACAGATATCTTCTGCAAAAGAGAACACGACTAAAATAGATCAGGTCTTGCCATCAAATAAAAAATTCTTAAATGGGAACACCACTATTTTTCTGCGTAAATTGCTGTAAGTACCAAGTACAATTAATACCGCTTAGTCAAAGACTTTCCTGGTGCAGTTCAAACCAGCAGCCTGTGCTCTTCCTTAAGCTCGTTCCAGCATTGCACTCTTAAAAGTCACCACTGTGGATGCTCATGTGTATTTGCACAAACATCTAGAAGCTGAGGAAAATAACTTTACTCATGCAAACTTTTTCACTTTTTTAGAAAACATATCTACATTAGACAAGTTTTACGAGTTGAAAATATGAGAAACCTCTTTGGATCAGTTTCATTTGTGTGGGGCAAAATACACATAAAAATGTGTGTATGAGGTTATAAAGCAAGCTCCGGTTTTGCGCCCTGCATGCAGGATGCACTGGTAGAAACCAAATATGCTCTAAACAAAAGCAAGAAAACCAAAAAAATCCAAACCGTGAGCAGCAAGAACTCCTTCCTGCTGCACCAAATGCAGAAGGCTCAAGCATAAAAATGACTAATCACCCTTTAATCAAGTTATAGTTAATAAAGTCATTCAATTTTTGCTTAATCATGTTAATATTCAGACATGTTAAACAGTAAATCCCCTCAGGCATGCAATCCTGTTTGCCAAGTTTCAGCCTACAACAAGGTGTAAATCCCTGCAAACGGCCCTTTGGAAATGCTGACAAACCTTTGGCTATTGTAACAGAAGCTGGAGTCTGCAAAAAACAAGGACAAATCCAGAGCTGAGTTTCTCTACAAATTTCTACCTGGCCTAAGATTTGCAGGAGGCAATTCCAGCTCCCTGGATTTTGACCCTGCAGAACCCCTCTTGCTGTACGAGCCACTGGGTATTACTGAAACAGGCAGGAAGAAGGAAAATTAAACATGATTAGTTATCATTAGAGCATAATATTTATAGCAAAATATAGTTGATACTTCCACTAGCACTTTAATTATATCAGATTCTCAGAGATGTTTGTAATCAGGTCTACTCAGTTGTTTGTTTTTAAAGGTGCCTTATGACTTCTGAAGTAGAATAAATGATAAATAATGCATTTCCTCAGTGTTGGTGGGAAAACTCAGGCTATAATTAGCACGCAAAATTAAGTATTCTGATATTTGATGTTCACCGACGCCATTTCCGTCATGTCATACAGCATAAAGAAAAAGCTGGCAATCCTAACACCCCCAGTAACTTTATTCTTATAAACATCCTCTGCTGCTCCAATACAGCTTTTCTTTGAAAAACTCCTTAAAGTCAGAGCCATCATATCTTCCACCACCTTCGCTCTGACCGAAACCCCCACTCCGTGCTGCAACATTCCCGTAAAACCCCAGATTCCTGCTGGTTCCTAAAGAGCGGCGGAGGGAAAACTTGGCCGCCGTGGCCAGGAAGGCCCCTGGAAAGGCAAAGCCTGGGGAGATGCCGAGCAGGTCTCCAACAGAGGAGCTTTGTCCTGCCATGCAAATGCGTCCCTGCCCGGCAGCCCCCAGACAAAGCCCAGGGAGAGCCCATCCATCTGCGGCAATGCGGCCAACTCAATGTTTCGGACATTCTTTCTCTTACACAAAACGCTCCGTCTTGACAGCTGTGAATTTTAAACAAGTATTCTGTGTATGTTTTTCTAATTTTGGCCATTCAGATAGTTTCCCCAGCATCGGGGGCTGAAAGAGGAGTGCTCAGATTCCATAATTCAGAGATTTCATGCTTTTCGAAGAGTCACAGCAGCTCTGATGAAAAACAAAGTGGAAATTAGGTGTCTAATGGAGAGAGCTTCAAATGGCAAGAAAAGTGGTTACTTTAGAGCTGTTACACAAAACAAAATTCATATTTTATATGGATTATGATTACAGAGACTTTCTGTAAACTACATGCTGCCTGTGATAAATATATTAATAAAAAGTATGCAAACTTTGTTTGGCTAAACCACATCCTGATTACTCAAAGTCCACTCGCACTTTGTAGTGTTCCTTTTAAAGAAAAACTGCAGTATTTTGAAGAAAAAGTTTGCCTTCAGTCAATTAATCAAATAAAATATTTGGGTATCAGCAATTTGTCCATGTAATGAATGAAGTTTTTTTTTACTAGGTCAAACACTTAACTTAAAACAGATGCTTGTCTAGAGCAATGTTTCTCTGTACATTGGAAAAAAAAAAAAT
This sequence comes from Pampusana beccarii, assembly GCA_013399365.1. Taxonomy (NCBI): domain Eukaryota; kingdom Metazoa; phylum Chordata; class Aves; order Columbiformes; family Columbidae; genus Pampusana; species Pampusana beccarii. Next base: position 839,460 of record VWYH01002340.1, on the reverse strand, counting down.
CTCAGCCTCCAAGTTTAAAGCCTCCGTGTAAAACAGAAAAAACAAACCAGTTTTCCTTTTCCAGTTAAAAACAAACAAACAAAAAAAAAAGGCAAAGGCTTGAAAATAGCATTCCATAGGTATTTATCCCATGGGTATCCATCCCCAGGGTATCTATCCCATGGCAATTCTGCCATGACCACGGACAGGTTTGCAAAATGCAAATATCACGGATAGGCTGCCATTAAACAATCCTGGCCAAAAGTGAATTTTGGATTGACTCCTGAGAATTGTGCCTACCCAGCAGGATGGGGCAGCACCCAGCTGTGCTGGACGTGGAAGGGAGTGAACAGAGAGGAACCAGGGAGCTGGGAGTAGGGGTGATTGGCCATCACTGCCAGCTCTGCCTCCCCCAGACCTGGATGGGAGCAGGAGCCAGCCGTTTGCATACAATAATTCAAAGACCATATCCAAAAATTCTCAAGACCACCGAAAAGATTTGAATTTAAACCTGCTTGGGCCATTCTCTCTCTTCTCCGCTCGAGGCATCCTTGCCTTTACAAGGTGTCCTCAGACCACTCACAAAAACCACTGTAAAAGCACGATGCATCATTTCCCACACTCCAGTCTCAGACTCCACACTTCGGTGTGACCCGCCCTGCACTGACATTTTCTCTCCCTAATATCTACAGGAACCAAACAGCAATGTGGTTTTGCTTGGGGGAGGACAGGAGGTGGGTTTTGTCTAGTCTGGAAACGTATTTTCCCTTCTTCCCAGTCATTTATTGTTCTTCTTTTGGCAGCAGAAGAACATATTTTGGACGCGAATTTCTCTGTGGGTGTTACGTTGGAAATTAATCTCTCTGCAAGGCGTATACAGACTGGGACAGTTTTGAAATACGTGCAAGAGGACGAAGAGGGGAGGGGATGTGTGGAAACGAGGCCACGTGGTGGGGCCAGCAGCGATAGCTGGGTGTCCCCGCAGCCCCTTGACCCGGGCACAGCACCCACCTTCTAGACTAAGACCCTGTATTTTCTGAACTCCAAGAATAATGTTTTTTACGAAAGTTATAAGCCCCTTGGAAAGAGCCGTACACAAAGGCAGCACCGATGGAACAGCACCCACTGCAGCCCCTGGGGAGGGGACGCAGCCACCCATGGGAGAGGGTGAGGGATGAGATTCAGGCGCACGAGCAGTGACCTACACGGCACATGGCAACACGCTCCTTTCATCATTTGCCCCCCATCCCGTCCCCGATGGCTGTGAAAACCCGTCAAGGGTGGCGAGGAACCACCAGGAGCAATGGGACCTCTCAGCGCTGCGGGGTCAAGGTCTAGCACCGCTTCGGCTGGGATTTCCCAGCAAAACGTCCTACACGAGCACCACCCGCTCCACTCCACCCTCCTCGCAGGGCGACTTCATTCACAATATTTCTTTAGATGGAGCAGTGTGTGCAATTTGCATGGCAATACAATCACCAAAGTATCACAGCCAGGTTCAAGCCCCCCTGTGCTAGGCACTATAACAAGAAAAGAAAAAAAAAAGTTGTAGAACTTTGATCCAAAAGCTTAAAAGGGTCAAAAGAACCACAAAAAGTTTTAAAAAATGTGCGTGGGTTTTTTACTTAATTAGAAAATAACAAAAAGCAGAAACGTATCCATTTTTTAAAAACAAATTCTAACGAGTCCTTAAGAGGCATTAGAAACCACCATATACATACATATTTAGGCACTCCTCTGGCTCAGAATTATGCCTTACGCAAACAAAAGGCCTCTCTCTACAGATTTACACAATAGGTTTACACTGAGCCACTACGATCTATCATGTAACTGAGTGCTTAATGACTCTTTAATTTAAGGATTATTGACACAAAAGATGTAACAGCTGCTTAAGAGTTACTACACAGCAGCAGCTTTCCAAAGAGATATCACTTCATCATTTTTATATTTTCTAAACTATCCAAAGACGCTTACGTTTGTGGCAGTGACTTGAAAGACAGAAAAATTCAAGAGGAAATAAATTAGAATATACTTGACCCCGATGAAGTGGGGAAAAAAAAAAATTAACATTCTCAGTTGAGAAGAGATTTGTTCTTATTTATTTCTGACCATGCGAAAGTTTTTTTTTAAAAAAAAAAAAAGCTTGTTTTATCTGTAAAGAAGCTACTAGACTAAGACCTTGTATTTTCTGTTGAAGTCGAAGAATTATTTTTTTTAGGAAAGTTACAAGCCCCTTGCAAAAAGCCATACACAAAGGCAGCACTGACAGAACTTTAAACAGAAGCGGTAACGGGCATCCCTGTAACAGCCAATGCTTGAAAATGGAAGAGCGTTTGTTAGGGCTGTGTGCGTGTATACATACATATATTTATAACCCCCTTAACAATGAATATTCCTGCTGCCAAGCATTCGGAGACAGAGTTGATTTCCTTTCAAGTAACTGATGGAGGCTTTCGGCAGGACCCCGGCCGGACAAGTTCTCCACCGTGGCGCAGGAAATCACACCGTCAAAGGAAAGCTGAGCGCTCCTTCCACACGGCCCGGGTCAGCCCCTCCAAAACACTAGATTTATACGACCGCTGCCAAAAAGCTTGCATTTCCATGCCCTCCTGTTGCTAAGATAAAGGATGTTTCCTACTGCCTCAGAATGCCGTCCTCATTTAAAACTCCAGCTATGTTCTGACAAAACACACTGCTGTCACCCCAAATTGAGCAAATGAGCCTACGTCCTACAGTATAAAGACCAAAAGAGTTATTGAATATCACCCGGGGAGCACAAAATGAAAAGGCTCCCATTTCTTCCTGACCTTTTTGGGGCATTTTTTTCCTGAAATCGGCCGAGCCCTTCAGCCTTCATTTCTCATGCTGTCTGCGGTAGCACAGGAAGGACAGCCTGGACTTTGCAGTTTCAAACAGATCAAGTTTTGTTAAATAACGTTTTTTTTTTTTCTCCTTCTTCAAACCCAAAGCGGAAGGGAACACTGTGAAGAAAATGGAAACTGGCAAAGAGCTTTAACTTCAAATAGCCTTATAAGTCAGTGTTGATGTGCAAAACTAATTCTGTTTTTTTGGCATTTAAATATAACCCGACAGTTGCAGAAGGGAGGGGTGGGGATGGGAGAAGTGCAAGGCAGATTACTAGCCAAGTGCAAAATACGGAGATGTGTAGCACTATGACTTCTTTTTATCAAAAGAAATAAGGATTAGATTTATTGGCACTGAGCTTTAATAGGGGAGACTACATACAAACTTGTACTGGAAAATTTCTGGCAAGAGACCCCGTGACAAAAAGTAGTTCTATACCACTGGTGCCTGGGAAAAAGGCGTTTCCATGGAAGAGAATCCCAAGCTTTGGTAAAATAGATATGCAAATAGCTCCATTCATTAAAAAAAGAAGTACCACTAAATGTAATGTATCTAAATATTTGTTCAGGGTTAAGTGGTGTTGTCTAAACAAGCAGAAAAGCTCTTTTTTAATGTAGATTTGCTCTCCCCATTAGGAGTGCCAGCCACATACTTTACTACTGGTTTATTTCTATGCTTTTCGTTTCCTAGAAATGTCCTGTGTCATTTTACAAATGCACGAGGTAAGCGATAATCTGACATCAGGTACTCGTAGGATGCATACCATCTGCTCGAGCTTTAGCTGACTACCTCTTTCTACCACTCACCATAAATACACCGATGGGAAAGTACGCACTTGTCATCCTCTAAAGACAAGGCATGAAACAGGATGTGTTGCTGTTTATCAGCCTGTAACCACACCTTTTACTGTAGAGAAACACCATCCACACAGCGCAGCCTCCCGTGGGCAACGCTGCTGCCTCCAGCAGCTGAAATTTTACCTCCCCTTGTCTCTGCTGCTTTCAGAGCGGTCATTGCTCAGTGCTGCTGGCCCCATGCACCATCCCGAAGCACTTCATAACTGAGAGGAAGAAACAGCATCTTGACGGCGAAAACGCACGCAAAAATTGATACGGAGTCGTGCGTTGTGGCAAACAGAACGAGAAGTGTCTACAGGCAGTCCTGTGTCTAACAAAGTCTCCGTTTATTACTGACCAGAGTAAATAATCTCAAGTCAAAAATTAACAAACTTGTATTTCTATTTAATGCCTGCCCCTGCGCAGTGCTGTTATTCAACTGCTTCATTCTAGGGCAAAGCCACTTGTTCCAAAGACAGAATCTACTTCATGAATTTTTCCAAATCTATTGTTTGCATAAAGCTTTTTCCGGCTGGTTAGTCACATCAAATTAAGACAGCCAGTAATCACGGACAACCCTACCTGGCGAAGGATGGGCCCCTTGTGGTGGGGCCCCTGTCTCAACAGCTATTTCTTGTTGCCAAAATTAAATTTTCTACTGAAATAATCCTGGAGCCCCAAGGTAGCAAAACCCCAAAGGGGAAAAAATTACTGTTCAGCCTGTAGAAGATCTTGCAGCTAACATCAATAGCCACAACAAAGAAACAGACGAAACAAAATATTTCAAAATGAAAATACAACTTCGCAAGCACAAGTGACCCCTCAGAACCCCAAAACAGAAGCCCCAGGTCATCAGAGAAACTTCTCTAGAGTTTCACATACAGAACTCATTTTCTTTTACCGGTCCTCTTCTCCTTTACTTTTATAAATAGCCCTTCTCCTTTCTTCTGGGGAGGAAAGCAATCTACCATGCCCAGGTGGATTTAATAAGGAGGTCTAATACTGGAGGTCAAAGAATATGAATGGATTAAAAGATTAGGAAGAAGAGCATGAAGGCTTTCACCTTTACGGTTCCTGTTCTGAATTCATCTGATGTCAGCTGTGAGCGAGCAGTGGAACCGCCAAGGAGCTGTGGCTGCACGGAAATCTCCCCTTCAGCTTCTAGGAGTTACACTGAGGGATCATTAAAAAGAGTTGGAATATTTTAAAACTATTTACTGAGACTGCCTCTCTTTATCAAGCCTCATCTCTACTTTTTCACTTCTTCATATTCCACCGCTATAACCACCACAATGGCTTTTCAGTAAAAAAAAAAAAAANAAAAAAAAAAAAAGTCCCCATACTTTTCACTATTAAACTCAAATTTATCAGCTACATGTTCTTTTCCTCTGATTTCAAGCCTCCTGTAACAAAGATAGACAGACACCCCCATCCACCACTTTAAGTACTATTGCCTGTTACTCAACCAGAAGGTGTTCTTCATGTACCAAATTAAATATCCTACAAGCAATAATCTGCAGCACAAAAAGAACAATTGGACTTTGCTAACAGCTGTTCCCTGTAGTGTCCATGATCAAACCAGCCTGTAGTATCCCTGAACTTCAACTTAACCTCCCCAGGATTTTGGTGAAATCACATTAGAGTTTATCATTATGGCATTCCCAATGGCTAAAAGTACAGGCCTGTGCACATCAACTTCCATCCATCTTTTAAGACACAGCTCATTGCTTCAGATCCAGAAATTGTGCAGAAATTATCTTATTTTTCACTGGCAAGGTCTGTATTTCCACATATCCAGTGGGAAATTCAACTGGCAAAGTGCCTGAGAAGTAATGCAGCCATTACCTACAGGGTCCTCTCTTGGAATGAAAGGAGTGAGCTCAACAAGTAGGATGCTGTTTCTAGATATTAGAAATTTTTCAAAAGAGCTAAGTGTTGTATTCGGTTCAGGACCTAAAACCAGCCATGGTTACCTCCAAAACACCTTCAGTTAAAAAAAGCGCGTTGCACAACAGAACCAGCACCCATGACTTAGGTAGGTTTAATGATAAATTCAAAACTACTTAAAATGAACATCATGTTTCCATGGTGATGAATACGTATCTCTCTTCAGAGTGTCTTGTGATGTAGAAAACATTCACTAGTAGTATTTTGGTAGTAATCTTGCTAATGGAAAATTCGTTAGTATTGTTCAGGATGGTGATAACACTGACTTGGATTAATTTCAGTGTGACCTTGGCAAATTGGCAGATGAAGATGAAAGCAGCATAGTGCTCAATGGAAAAGTAAAATAACTGGAGATACCCACTTGTGACATATATTTAAAAAAAAAAAAATATGATGACTGGTGGCTGCTAAGATGAATGTGCAGATCTGTTCATTTATTTTATCTCTGATACCCACTAGCAAACCCACTTTTGCCTCAGTAAGCTTCCTTAACAGTGGGAAGATTTAAATCTTCTCAAATAGATACAAAACACATCAAGTCCTTAGGTGAGCCTTGCTTAATGGCAGCAAGGCACGGCCGATTGCAGACACTCTCACCAGAACATATTTGATGGGTATAAGATCAGGCACACACAGAAGGAGAGGTCCCAAAGCTTGGCTCTACACATGAGGCTGCTCCGAGGGCATGAACAGCTAAACTCTGTCATCATCACTTAACTTACTGTGCTCCTTAATACGATGCGGTGTTCTATTCGGGGGAAAAAAAAAGAAAACCTTCCTCGGAGTACATATTTGACTTTGATCCAGTGACATGTTTCTGAAGGAAAGCACCTGACAGGACAAAGATGTACGGCACTTCATTTACTCTCTGTGCCGTACGTGGCGGTTCAAGCATCGCTGTCACAGCCCCTTTGGCTGGCAGCCGGGATCGCACGGCGCAGCAAAGCAGAGGGAGGAAAAGGCTTGGGAAGAATTTCTCCGGGCTCTTGCCAACAAATATATTTACCTACTCCATTCAGAAACTATAAATTTCTATTCGGGGGAAAATAAATAAATAAATAAACAAACAAATAAATAAATATTTTTTTAAAAGGGAAAAGAGGCATTTTAACTTGCAATTAATTTTTTTTTTTTTTTTTACTACCTCTTCACATCATATACTTTGATTCAAAGAGTCCATAAGTATGGGTGTCATTTTCAGCGTGTAAACAGATGCTAATAGGCCTGCTCAGGTGCTACACACATGCATAAGCACTTTGCTAGAAAAAACCTGCAGAAATATACTGCTATTTTACAGACTCAAAACTTCTTTCAGCTAATAGACTCTGAAAGTCTAGTTACTTCAGAACTTGCACTTTTAAAAGCATAATCTTTTCCCAAATGTGAATTTTGGGGATGATCTAATTAGAAACAACTACACAGTTTCTGAATATACAACCAGATATAAAATGCAGTGCTTTTGGTATAAAATTGTCCTTGCCAACATCTACATAACTCAAAATGCTAACTAGGTATGAGTAGGTAGCTTGTATTTGTTGTGGATATAATTCATATCCAGAGATTCTCTGGCTATTTTCTTGAAAACCTGATTTAGATTTGACTTCTCTCTGGGTCATCAGAAAGTGCTCTGCAGATTTCATATTCCTCTTTTTTGTTTTATGCACTAAGTCTGAAATCCATTCAGCAGAACAGTACTGTTACAATATATTTCTAATTTAACAAGCAGTAAAGCCATACGAAGGAAATAAAATATGACCTTCAGGAAAGACTTGAGGGGGAGATGATTATACAAAGATATGTCAAAGTGGACAAAGTTTACGAAAACAATCAGCATTACATCTGAGTCAATCCCATCATTACACAATCTAGTTTCTTACTCTTGTTACTGCAGAAAGCTGTTTGGTCTTTACAATACTAATATCTCAGTTTAGCCAACAGTCCATAAGTGCCTTTTTTATTTCAGATTAGGGAGAAATGTACAACAGCAAGAAGTAATACGAGCGATATGTTACACAAACATGCAACAAAAGTGGGATTTCTTTTTCTTTTGTAATTTCTGATAGTCAACACAAGTTCTCTTTTTCCTGTAATCATGAATCTAAAAGCACTGATTATGTCAAACAAACTCCCTGCATGTTTTTAGAAACGTGTTTCTTTGTGTCTCACAGCTTGGTGGCAATATTCAAACATTTATTCAACTACTGTCAGTAGTCCTACAGTAAAATTAGTGCCTTGAAAGAAAACTACTGAACTGAAAGAAAAAAAAAAAAAGGAAAAAAATTTTCAATTTACAAACTGACCTCAGGTCTCAGCGGAAAAGAGTGTGATCTAGTCCTCGTATTTGCCTTCATGCAGAAAGTCTGTTGCAATCAGTGTGCTAAATGTGTTGCAATTAAACCACAGTCTAATCAAAACACAAAAGACTTTTTGGTAATGAATCTTTCTGGCAAAAAGCAGCTTCAACACTTACTTCACAAACAATAGCACTTGTCAAGAGACGTTAAACGAATTTCGAAACTGGGTCTTTTCACGGCAATTCGGAATACTTTATATTTTGGTCTTTGGTGCTCAGTGTCAGCCAGTTCCTTACATTCCCAAAAGTGCTAACGATTCCTAGGCAAATATACATCAGTCAAAAAATTCACCAGTGTGTCAGATTACAGACTGCTTTCTGAGGGAAGTGGCCTGGCCTATCGCTTTCTGACCTATTTTCCTCTCCTTCCACTTCTGCATGTCCTCTCAGCTGAGTGCTAGAAACTGCATTCAGTTAAGTGGGATAAAAATAACAAAAACTTGGTGCCTATAGCAACCCTCAAGCTACAGAAGGTGAAAAGAATTACACTCTTAATTCGCAAAGCTCTTTTTACATATAATCACTCCTTTTAGGTAAAGGTCAAGTTACAAGACTTTTTGCATTATGCATAGTGATTTCCATTTTGGCTTATTATTCAGGAATATAAAATTTATGATGTCAGATTTCATGACAGTTAAACCTGAGTTTGTTCTGTTTCAGAATGACATCTGGGTATAGAGAATAACAAAGCTTCTATATTAAAACGGCCCTATATTTTTAGGCCAACTCTTATAAAATACATCAGACCAAGAGACACTTGAACAGATGTTCAGAAAAATATTTCACTTTTCAAGTGCTGATGAGCTAGAATGGGAGTAGAGTTGCATAACGGGAAATGAATCATTACAGTCAATCACAAAAAGTATTCAATTGTTTGGAATCAAAGTGTTTGGAAAGAAATCTTTTCTTTGTGTACTATTGCAAGGCATTTGATATTCAAAAGCAAATAACCTAAGAAACTTATTCAATACTGCTGCTTAATCCATTTATGAGGAAAAAAAACAGGTTTTTCAAGGTAATAAATGTCGAAAAGTGCATTTTATTTGTTAATGTGTGTAATAGATAATGATTTTTAGCTGTCAGTATGATTTATTTATTGTGACAACGCAACATCTTTAGTGAAAACCGAATAGTCTTAAGGTGTTCTGTGCTGCTCATTCATGCAAAGAACTCTTGTCAAATATTTTAATGAGAAGAAAAGTATGGCAGTCAAGATTAAAAGTCAAGGTGACCTTTAACTGTGGAAAACAGTATCTACATATCACCTTACATTTTTTTTTTAAGGTCATCACTTCTCTCTTGAAGAGTCGTTCCATAAATGGAAGCAGGCAGCGCATATATAGAGCGAACCACGAAAACCCTCCTTAGCGCAAAATTCAGCTCTGCATTACACCCGTTTTAAATCACATATGCCCTGTGGTGTGAAACCCAAACACTCGCTGTAGTGTCGTCAGCAAAACGAGTAAGGAAATCAGTCGTTACAGAAACAAGGGACATACAACTGTCACACGGGCTTCGGGGAAGCAACAGCGCGACATCTTAGGAGCTGTCACTCTTGTCTGTGAAGAACAAACTCGGCTGTGACCCTTGGCCAGGGTGTGCTGAGCCAGCTGGAAAGCCGCGCTGATGGGCACCTGGTCGCCTCTTATTCTACAGAGTCTTTTGGGGAAGCCAAGGGGGGTCCCCCAGCACAGCAGTGACCTGTTTGCTGCTGTCGTGCTCCAAGCTGCCCGGGTTGGCCGAGCAGATACCCTGCTCTGCATGAACAAAATCCTCCACAGATGATGTGAACTTAGACAAGGGCCAGGAGAGTCTGGAAATATTGTTCCCATTACCAGAGATGCAATACAAACGAATCACCAAAACATGGGCGTCCACGACATGGTGCCTACTCTACTCAAAGCAGGGGTGGCCAAAGGGTGCTGATCTGCACCTCACACCCCTCTGCTATCCTAGAAACCCCCCGAAATACATCTGACCTGACCAGCTCCCGGGCAGAGCCCCAGTTCTGACCTTACACCCACCAAGTCCTGCGCTGCTTCTTCCAGCCACCTTCAGCTTTCTTTTTCCCTCTACAATAGGAAAGGCGAACCTGGGGGTGGGGAAAAGCCACCTGCTGTTCAGTTCCTACAAGGCTTTAGCTGTGTTATTACAAAAATAAACTCCTTTTTTTACTGCCAAATGTGGGTGGAAAAAGAGGCACCATGCCACAAGGGCAGCTTGAGAGACACCTCAAGGCTGGTCCTAAATATCGCTGTGGACCTACTCTCTAATTTACATACTTTGTCTGCAAATTTATTCTCTTATCTCTGATCTTTACTCACTTTCCCACACTGAAAGCAATCCAGGTATAGCATGGCACGAGAGCGGTGATAAGGCTTACAGATGAGCGTTGGTTTGGGCCCAGCTGCTTGGCATGAACTGCCCATCAGCACAGGCAAAAAAATTAATGTTTACTTGCATCTGTCCACAAAGATACATTCTTAGCTATATATATTAGGAGGATTACGCTCAGAGTATCGTTAATCGTTTTTAATCGCTACCAAACATAGTATCAAAGACATACAAAAATGTGGTTCCTAATTGCTACTATGGAGACAAAGGAGCAAAAGAACAGGAGATGAAAATAAAATACTAGGTGTCATTTCTTCTGTAAAATTATACATGAAATAATTTAATTAATGGCTGATATCATTTATACAAGGTTCTAAGTGAATCTTAAATAATTATAACAGTCAAACAGCAAACCAGATTTTTAAATTTACTAAGAAAAATGTTGTGGATAAACTTGCTAAAACATGCAATAATTAAATTAATTTATTAAAATACGACAGAGATGACACTGCTTCAAATCAGAGCCTGAACTTGCTGCGGCTATACATTTAATAAGATTGGGGATCTCCCCCACTAAAAGTATCAATTTCTTCTGAAGTCCCATTTACCACATATCATGTAATGAAATGACTTAGATAGCCCACGTATTTTTTGCAAAATATTAGAATCAGATTAAATTAAGTTAGTAACAATGCATCGTACTTTAATTATTCCATGTATGTGACATACATACGTTTCAAAGCAAGCTCTCACACCTTGGGCAAGTGAACTTCCTGTACCTTTCAGACTTTAAGCTAAATTTGAAAACATTACGGTACTTTAAAAATATTTTTTCACTCTTATTGTTTGGCTGCTAATGTCTGAAAAAGTGGATTACATTCCTACAACTGCTGATGCTAAGCTCCTTCTCTGTTTAACACACAACTATATTTAACATGCTACTCCACTGTTTTGGCTTTATTGAAACATGCACAAAATTCCTTTTTTAGCCACCGAGGAGATTTGGCACCAGTTATAAAAGATTTATTGATCCAGTGCTAACTAGAGAACATTACAAGTAGCCAAGTGCCAAGTGGTTCCTTTGCACCAGATTGTGATTTACAAGTAAGGAAAGGAAACTGGATTACTAATTACGTACAAAATTCTAAGCTTTAAAAAGTTGTGTATTTATTATTAAGGTCTTGCAAAATAAACAGCCTTTCTCTAATTGAGATAGGCTTTTATACCAAAATCTTTTCCCTAATACAGATACACATATACTATTTTCTTTAACAGAATGCTGAGCTCAGCTTTAAAGAAAATTCTTATATTGGAAAGAGTTGCCACTCTCAAAAAAGAAAAAAAATTAAAAGGCAACTTTTAAATTAAAGTACTTAGAAAAAATTGAATTAACATCTGATACTGTATAGTTTTGATTTAAAAGATCTGTGAAAGCTTTATAAAAAAGGTCAGTTCTGAATCTTTTTGATAGTTTCACATCTCTTTGCATCTATCCATGAGGACAAGTGCTTATAGACATGTAACAGCATGATGTCACTGCATTTTAGTTCTGAGCGATGATCTTGACCCTATTATATTTTGAATAGATTGCTTAGATAGGTCACAGGTAACACAAAGCAAGACATTTGAACTAGGAAAGCGAGGCAGAATGGGTCCAAGGATCGTGGGACACACAATGCAACCCTTAAACATCAAAAAGGCCACTTGCATCAAACAAAATTAGCCTGGCTAAGCCAGCAGTACTAGAGCTCAGAGGATGAGATAAAGGAAGGAATTCCTCCCCATCTCCTGTGGATGCCCCATCCCTGGAGTGTTCAAGTTGTGATTTAATCATTGAAACAACTGAGTTCCCAGAGTTTATTCTGTTAATTTGTAGGGGATTTTTATCACAAACATCAGATGCTAAGAAGGATGTGAATGAGAGCAGCAAGTTTTTCCAGAAACACCTGACACTTTGGCCACTTCGGGGCCAGTTTCAGGCCCCATACAGAGACTGGTGCCCATCACCAGCTCACAAGACGTGCAACCCTAAATTGGACACTGAGTCACAAGAGAAGGCATACAAATATCACAAAGAAAGAGTAAAGTCATATTCAAAATAGCAAGGGAAAAACATAGTGTTTCATTTATAAATGTGTGTGTTTGTTTGTTTAATGCAACAGAAAAAATTGTACTAGTGGGAGATACATCCTGCATCTATTCAAAAGCTGATGTAAAATGCCTACAAGCAATAAGCAACTCCAAAAAGTGCATTTACTGTAGGGGTATGTCTTTTGGAGGTCCAGCTCCACAAGATAAGTGTCAACAGCCAAGTAACACACAGCTTTATTTCAGCTTCTAGGTAGATGAAGTATGTAGAGAATACAAAACAAAAAGAGGACGTGTAATTTTATATGTATGGTTACTTGAAATACACCAGTTATGTTAAATACATTTATAACTAGGCATACTTCTGCATTTGGGGACTATTTAAAACCTTATTAAGAGCAAAGGACACAGAAGAAACAAACCGTTTGATCTATTTTGAAGCTATGGTAATAGGAAACAAGTTTTCCTGCAACGCCTCTCAGGATCATCAAACAGCCCTTTTTTAACAAGAATAAATATGCAGCATATTTGAAACGCTTAACCTAAAGCTTGCAATGAAACCTCCCTTGTAGACACAGTTGTTTATTAAGACTAACCCTAGTTCATTTTCCAGTCATATTTCAGCGATAAGCAAAAATTATAGAAATAAAAATGTCTAGCAGGTAGTTTCATTTGCCCCTTTTATTACAAATCCATATTCAGATATGTTAATATAAAGATGTACAATATTACATAAAGCGCACAAAACCTGACATCGTGACACTGGCAGCTGAACGGTTCACTCATTGTAGCGGCTCTTATTCAGCTATTTTCTAGTGCTCTCATCAGTCTTTTGTGTGAAAGTCTTTGGTGAGAGTCAAGTCTGAACTGATAAGGCCTTGGAGACATAATCACTGGCCCTCATTTTCCATTGACAGCCCCACACAGCCAATTCACAAACATTTTCATATTAATATTGAGCAATTTCCCTACATTCTAATCCATCAAAGTAGGCTATTAATCCTTCCCCCACGCTCTTCTCTATTCAAATGCTAACAATTTTCTTCTCACAAGCTAAAACATTTGTCCTACAGCCCCTCACACAAAGACACTGTATTGTCAGCAGTGATTGATCAGAGTATTAATATGAGGGATGCAATGTACATTGTATCAATGGTGCCGCACGTATGAAGGAAAAGGTCTTTTTTAAAGCATAAACCAAATGCAAAATACAATAATTTCTCAAGGAACACTTTAAAGTGTTCTGCCTGGTGTATTTTATGGAAATGTATGATGATTTTCAGAGGTGTAAAATGCTTCTGAGTTTGGAATACAAAATAAACAGCAAGAATGCCCTGTGCACCAGCACCTGGTGGGGAGCTCTTAGGGCAAACAGCAGAATCCCTACCAAAAGCCACTTGATCTCTAATGCCACATTTTATACAAATGAGGTGGGGGAAAAATCAAACTGAAAACCAAAAAAACCTCCCCCCCCACACACACAAACAAAAATCAGGTGAAGATAACTCTCTAAAGAGAAAAACCTCTCATCTACTGGGCTGGAAAAATTGAACAAGGCCGGAAAGCATCTCCACCCCTTGGCCCTTGGGTCCCTTTCTACAGGGCCACCTGGCAAATCCCAGCATCCTCATGATGGCCCAAAGTTCTCCCCAGACCCTCAAAGACCACTGCACCTCTAACAAACGCTAAAGGGAAAGGTGGCGTGATGGATCATTTCTTGCTCCTCAGTTTATAATTCTTTGGGGTTACTTGTTAAAAGAAGGATGCACAACCTTAACATGCTTTCTGTGCAATCCTAACGTGCTTTACACCTTCCTTGTAAAAATACAGCTTAACCAACAGCTTCTGCTGTGGCTGCAGAAGATGAGCACGGAAGGCGGCAGCAGAAGGGTACGACGTGTAAAAGATGTGGTTGTACCAAGCTAGCTGTGCTGTCTATAAGCACAGCAGAGCTCAGGGTGCCAGGAGGTGTGCGGGAGGGAGGCCGCGGGTACGCAGAGCTTTTCGATAGCTGGGACACCCTGGCACAAAGCAGAACAGTTCCAGGGATGCTGTAATTTATGGCAGGTTACGGTGGTTCTTGGCAGAGAGCTCAGCGCTCTGCAGCCAGAGCCCCCCCGCACCTCAACACGTGTCCTCCTCCTCACGGGGTGCGGGTGAGGGAGAGACCGTGCCAGGTGCTGTCAGCAACCCAAAGTCATCAGGTTCGGCCCCAGCTCTGCCCCAGGATCGCTTTGCCGGAGCTGCACAAAGCAATTTAAAAGAACATGCAGCTGGATGACTGAGAGAAACCCAGACCTCCTCAAATATCCAGCACCCGCTCACCCATAGAAAGGAGTAATTCACACGTTTCCAGTGGCACACGCTGCAGGGTGAGGGTGGGCGTGCACGAGTTAAATAACCCCAGAGTAAGATAAACAAACACAATTCCTTAATAAGCTGAAAAATTCAGCAAAACAGCATTTCAATGTAAATATGGAAACGTCCGAGTCTGGCGAGGCTGGAGGTTTAACAGATGCACTATATTTAGACATGCACAGATGACATCTAAGCATCTAGTGATATCACAAATCATAACCTGTATTTTTCATATATTATTCTAATAAAAGATAATTTTTATTTCCTCTTTTTTATATATTCTTTCATTTTTTTTAAAGAAACAGAACAAGACTAACAGTAGCAGAGGCACAAACTCGGCTCAGCGGTACAATCTGATACCCTAGACTGGCAGAGTCTAGTGGCCATACGAAATTATATCTCTGGATTTAACCCCCCTTGCAAAGGAAACGATTCCCCCTCCAAGCACCTTCTGCTGTCACATCAGTACCCACAACTGAATACCTGTATTCCCCCTATGATCAGGGAGATGGTAGGAGGGGTCCCTGGTAGTTGTTAAAGCAATGGTCCATTAATCGAGTGATTTGCTCAAGAATCTATACAGAAGAGACAGAAAAATAACAAAAGAAAAACAAGTTGGAGAACAACTTGTGGTTGGCTGGTTATTTTTTTTTTTTTTCCCCTCATTATCTAAACTGCGGTGGGGACTCGGAGAGGGCTGAATGTTCCTGCTGCTTCCCAGGGTGCACCTGCCCTGGGCGCAGAGGACCCCACAACTATGTCCATTTTTCAAACCTCCTTATTTTTGAAGAGCCCGAGTTTCTCTGCCACAACATCCTGTTTCTACACCACTTACCTTCGGTACATTATATCTTTACAATGAGTAATTAAAAATATTTGTACTTTAAAGCCACTTAGGAGCTCTTCCAATTACTTACATTAGTATTCTGGCAAACAGTCAAGCCTTCTTAATGTTGAGTCAAACTCCTGAACCTGCATCAAAAAACTGTCCAAGCAGCAATTTTGCTTTTGTCTACTTCCAGACAACTGGAAAGGGTAGCAGGAGTTCTACTACTATGGGAGGGAGCAGGATACGCTCCTGCGGCCTCACGGGAATCTTTCCTGGAGGAGATGACGTTCAGGGCTAAAACTGCAAAGCACCAATTCCCACCTTCCAGTGCCTAAAAAAGGTCCTCAAACCCAGGAGACGGGGCAGAGGGTGAGGAGGGAAGCTGTTCTCATTTACGCCTGAGTCTGGTAGATCCACAGGATAAGATGTGTAGAGCTGTAACTCTGTTTGGAGAGGGGTCTGAGGAGGAGCCACCAAAGTGCCTACCCAGGCAGAGCTGCTGACTCAGCACACCAGAGCTGCTGACTCAGCACATCAGAGCCACAGCAGCCATGAGTCAGTGTCCCCAAGAGCTACCAGGGTGTGCGCTGCACAGGCAGCCTTGGGGACCAGTCTTAAAACAACAGCTCAGGCCCATTCGTGTTGTCGAATGTCTCACAGCAATTTGATATAAATAAGGGTGTTAACTTTAGTTGAAATGTGGCCAAGGCACCAAGGTTAAGCTTCCACTGATATAAATTAAATTGGATAAAGTATTAGTCATTTCCTGTCCCAAGCTGTTACGCATTGTGATGTACATTATGAAATAGTAATTCTAAAGCCAGAAATAGATTGACTTTAGTTTTAATTGAAATAATCTACATTTTGTAATTAAGATATTATGTGTCGGAAGAACGATTTGCTTGGTTTTCACGCATGGACGTTATACTGTTTATAAAATCCCAAGCTGTATACTGCTTGCCAAGACTGCTTTTGTGCAAAAAATACAACCCAGAATCATATAATTATAAAAATCAAGTCTCTAATATATTAAGCTGAAACAGCAGGAGAAAGAGATACCATCTACTAAAAGGTTTCTTTTCAAAACTAACGCGCATGCACAAAAATCCCCACCAATCTAGCAGCTCAGACACCTTAACATTAAATAAATTTCACTTAGAAGGCCACGAAAAGACTGTGGAAACCTCAATTTAGGGATTCACGTTCGAGAACTTTCACCCCACGCCTTCCACCATCACTCCCAACTGCAGGAGAGTTTTCCCTACCTGCTCTCCCACATCGTCCATCAGCAGATCCCCAGACCACACCACCGCCCATCAGCAGATCCCCACACCACCATCCATCAGCAGATCCCCAGACCACACCACCGCCCATCAGCAGATCCCCACACCACCATCCCCACCAATGCTCTCTCCTCCCTGGGAAGCCGNGATCCCCAGACCACACCACCGTCCATCAGCAGATCTCCAGACCACACCACCGTCCATCAGCAGATCTCCAGACCACACCACCGTCCCCACCAACGCTCTCTCCTCCCTGGGAAGCCATTGCCCCAAGTTCAGCAAGCTTCAGATCACTCTACAAATATTTCCTTTAAATAAACTTCTGTCAAATACAGTTTTTCTCATTCTTAGATGATGCAAGATTTTTTTTTTCCAAGACAGAACTGGTTCTATTTTAAACAGTGTAATGTTTTAGAAATTGTTCTCAGCTATGTTGCAAGTGTTCTAAGCCAAAGTAAGTGGAATTTACAATCATCTCTGGAGAAAGACTGCCATTAGGAATAAAGCACAGGTTTATCCATTTTTCATATGTAAGTCAGATTCACTTTGTCAGTGTTGAGATTTGACAAAGTATAATTCAGGACGATTCAAGCTCACCTTCCACTGGACTGAGTAATCAGATTAGACGAGGAAACGTACCCGCGACTCTTCAGAACTTACTGCAACCCTCCTTAGGAACCCCAAATATACATGCTGCTTCATTTGCTCAGTAATACCGGGCGGTCGTGTATAGTAGCTTATACAAGTCTCACGATAACGTCTCACAGATTTCCAGTAGGAACCTGCAGTTTAGAAAATCTGGAGTTTTAATCCTGCTGAGGTTTACGAAGGCCACACAGCCATCGCGTGGGGAGGAGAACAGAAACCAGGACGGTGCCCAGCGTGGGCAGGGACAGCAGCGGGTGTCACGTCCCCGACCCTTCCCTCGCCACGCTGTCCCAACAGGCACTGCCTCAAGGTGACGTCTCAGCGCCGCAGTCCTAATTAGTTGATTTTTTTTTTGACAGTGGTGGTGCAGCATCTTAGAAATAATAGAGCAGATGAAAGACCTTTAAAGATACCCTGTATGACACAGTTTAATTTGGTTAAAAGATAAGGTGGTTGTTTGTTTGGGTTTTTTTTTTTAAATGACAAGTGTATGAATTCATTCAGTAGAATGAGAGGTAGAATGGCAATTAAAAACAAGTCAGAAAGAAAGCAAAGGTTTATTTTAAAGTTAAATTTCCTAGAAAAAGAATAATGTATTCTTTGCTACAAGGATATCACCATGGATTTTAGCCTAAAAATGAGCACACGGTGAAGAGAGAATACAAATACAATTTATTAGAAATACTCATGTGCTTATATTTGCATCTTGGATTTTTTTGTTGTTTGAATTTTTTTCCTATACCTATGTCCAAATGTATTTTTGCATCACATATAAAAGTATTATAACCTTTCTGATATTAAAGAAAAAAAAAGTATCCTGCTATGGGAGTTAATATAATTCTGAGAAGACTGACTCTGACCAATTGGCGTAGTGGCTCACTGCACTAGTGAACAAGGTTTTCTGCATCCAGTGGTCCAAAGTCTGAATGCTATGCAGGCTGGATAAGGAGATGAATTTAAAATGTGTAAATGACAAGTTAGAAACTTGACTGGATCAGACAAAAGATTCTATATTTAACACTTCATCCTCTAGCTTTTTTTAGAAGACCTTATTTTTAATCAGTTGAACAGAATATTCAGAAGTGGCCCATAATTGTCTTTGAGCTGTTCAATAGTTCTTATGTCTAGAACTGAAAACATTAAAAAGTGGGTGATAATTAAGGTAAAAATTAATCTAAACACACTGTAGGAAGATTCTGAAATGAGTACAAGATGGAAAGAGTAAAAATGACTGGAAAGAAGCAGTTTGAAGAACTGTGTGTGAAAAGACCAGTGATTTGTGCAATTTAAGCATTTTATAGAAGGCTAATCAAATATTACTCAATTTCTCTTTTATCCTTCTGAAATACTCCTTATGGCCTGATCAGCACAGTACTTCACCGACCTTCTTGCTTGACTAAGGGGGGAGTGTTGTCTTTTTATTTTATTTATATTTTAAAATACAGAAGCATATCACAGCACAATAAAGCAATCAACCAGTAGTCTGTGTGCTCCAGTAAGTGGAAAGGATAGAAAGTCAGTGAGTAGATAATTATTCAAGGTCAAACCTTTCTAGTGTGGTGCCAGAAAAAAAAAGCAAACAGTGAGGGTTAGCCAATACTTCACAAACACTTGTTTAAGGATTCCCTAATTACTATAAGTGGTTCCTCTGGCCCTGGCACTTAAAAAGGCAGCTGTATACGCATGATGTCATCCTTTCTGCCCATTATCTCTGCAGTAAATTTAGAGGCTTGAGAAGCAAGCAAAGCTAAATAGTCAAAATAATGATGATTTTTCATGTTTCCTACCATTAAACATTAATTACAGAAAAAAAAGGCGAATTGAAACATGGATGCAATTAACTACTGAAGTATATTTGAAAATTTTTGGCTAAAAAAAAATCAAATCAGAAAAATGCAATTATCCTTCACATACTTTTCTATTTAAAGACCACATGTATGCAGCATGGCTACATCATAACACAGTTTCTGTTACCTTAGGGCTTTAAAGATATGGATATAAATCACAAGCCAATCAGGAAAAAAAAAAGCAGTCAAGAGCTTTAAGTCTCCTGGAGCAAATTGCACAGACAATATTCACTGCCCTGGTACGGCTGTGCCTGTGCATTTTGCTGTTCACGGCTGCAAGACAAAATTCACAGTTTGTAGTTAAGACACCATGAGAGATGCAACAACATTACAACATTACTATGCAGCGATATCCAACTCAGGCTGGATTTGTGCTGTTGTCTGCAGCTGGAGGCATAACTACTAGTCACCAGTCTAATTTCTGTATTACGTCTTTCCCACCTACTGAAAAATCACTCAGTGCTTTTCTTGGATCAGACTTATTGTACATCCTGAAACCAACAACATACTTTCCTGGCTGTCACTGTCTCCAAGCACAAAGACAGACCCGAGTAGCTTCTACCATGGTCTCTTTTAAGTAAGTGCTGGTGGATGTGAAGTTGGTCCTTGTCTCCAGATAGGTGCAGTGTTCAGTGGTGGTCATCTTGGTAATCTCTTGTCTAGAAAATGGCATTTGGTCTGGGTCCTGCATGAGAAACATTCCTTTTCTTAACCCAGGAGACACAGACAGTTTGTATTCGACTACCTTCTATCAACAATAATAGTTTTCTGCTATTACTATAAAAAGCTGAGATTTTCCTGAAATCCAAAGATCCTATTTTAAGTGAAATCCAGTTTCTGCACCCATACGGGTGCACACCCAGCTAACAACAGCAGCGTGGGACACTGGCTCCCCCGTTCCCTTTCCACAGGTGACACCAGGCAGCACCTGCCGGCACATAACGCTCCATCTACCCATGAAGTACCGCAAGCACCCCTCACCGCGGCACCAAGAAGGAAGAACGCAAGGAAGAGTTGTTGCCATGTGTTCACCAGGTTCACTGAAGCCACTGGAAGCTTTTCTATTGCCTCCCAGGATTTACGAGCCTAGAAATTAATTTCTAGAAATGAATGACGCCAGGCTTTCAGAAGTAGGCTTTCAGAAACAACCCAAAGCAGCCCATGTCTCTTCCCTCTCATGGCAAAAGCCATCTCACTTCCCTGGAGAGCAGCAAGGGAAACTTCTGCAAAGCCTGGTCACTGCCCCAACATACTGTTGTACACATGGGAACTTGGCAAAAAGAAAATAAAGGGACACGAATGCTGCCATGTTGTAGTATGAAAACTAAATGTCTTGCACAGAGATGCACCTGCCAGAGGTGATTGTCAGGCCTAGTCTGATCTTCTGCAGCACAGGTGCCAGGGAACATCATCCAGCTTCTTTGTGCTCTGTCTGGATGAGATGCATGCAAAAGCCCAAGTGGGAAAACACTTAAATGTAAGCTTTTGGACATACTATGCACAGAATGACTCCAGCTTTTTAATGCGCTTTCAGTACAGAGCCTATCATCAGAACATGCATATGAACATATAAAACTGTCTCTGTGCGAAAGAGTCACATACCTCCTGAGCTGCCAGAACACATATTAGTAATAAAGACAGTATTCTGTGTATGGAAAAGCTGTAGCATATACACATTTCACAAATTCATGTCTCTAGTGCCTACCCAGTCTCTGTCTTTGACGCTCTTGACGTTATTTATGTCATTGCAGTAAAACACATCCAAACTTGGCCAGTGTTCCTCCTGCCCTGCGACCACAATCCCATGGACTGGGAACGCTGGTTGGACAGCCCTGGGTCAGACACCCTCTGGAGAGGGATCATCTGCAATCCTTGCAAACTACAGGCGAATCGACTGAGCCTTGGCCATGGTGGCAGAGCGGTGACAAACGGGAAACCGAAGGTGTAAGTGGGGAGGCAGAAATCCCACCTGAGCTCTGCGCAGGCAGGAGCTGCAGTACAGGGTCCCTGACGTAGGGAACAGCTGAACAGTAAATACTGATGCAGAAAACAGAAGATACAGGGAAAACAGAAGCGAGGGACAGGCAGGCACTCAAGAAGAACAGAAGATGAGGCAGGAAGCACTGCGGGTGAGAGAGAAGATGAAGAGAGGTCAGAGAAATGAAGCTTGACTGAAAAACTAAGCATAGGACATTGAAACTACACCACATGAAAAAGGAGGAAAAAAAAAAAAAAAAAGGTGTGGTATCAATTGACGTCCTCTGCCACTAAACAGACACATTTGGGAGATACTATTTCAGGTTAAGCAACTTAAGAACATTCAAGCTCAGAAGAATATAGAATAAGTTGTTCCTGCCCTAAGGAAAATACAAATTACTCAGTCAAGCACAGTTTTGTTTGGACACGTCTGAGGCAGAGGAAGGACCAACCCTTGGACTACACCCCCAGCACATCACCGCTCAGTTCCTCCTTATACAACATGATCGTCCTGGTAGTGGAGTGAAACCTCACCAAAAGCCTTTAACAGGTGAAGAATAAGGGGGTAAAGCATGGAAATTATCATAGTGGGGTGGTATTAGCAAAAACCACATCTTGCCCTGTGATTTGGCGTAGGGTACGCCTCAGAAAAAACAATTTGCATCAGTAATTTAGGGTGTATGGAACTGCTTTAACCACCACCGAAAGGTCAAGAATGGTGTAATCAAGGGCATAAACCAGCAGAGCAAGGATGACTTTTATGGTGCTTAAACAGAACTAGTGAGATTCCACGTTTCTTCATGGGGAAAAAGAAAGGGAAAGTTTTATGCTATTATCCACCTTTGCAAAATGACACGTTTTCAATCCAGCATCCAAAACATTTACCTTTTCCCTTTGCCTCCTCTGGCTTTGGATCTGTGTGTTGTATCACTGCTGTCTGGTACCTCAACAAATGCCATTTTGGCAGAAAACAATTTACTCTGAAAAAATTCCACACCAGACACTTTGGGAACAGGTTGGCCAACATTAGCTTAGCTGAAAAATAACCCCTTTAAAAAAAAAAAAATAAAACCATGTGAAATAAGCAGATTTTCAAATTATACAGTCCCTGCCATAACAGTAATAAAATAACAAAATTAAGGGTTTTTTTATTTATAAGTAACTGCTTTCTTCTACCTTTTATAATGTCCACCTCTTAGCATAACAAAGCTTTTCATAGCTTACTAATGGCTCCCTGTCACTAGTGCTGAGAACTATTATCACTGCTCTGCCCCTTCACATGGGCCTTTCAAACATCACTGTTTCACTTAATTCTTTCACCTCCTTCAGTTCAAATGCAATAAAAACCTTTCACTGGCTGACAACTAGAAAGGCAGAACAGCCTCCAACTGCTGTATAATTCAGGAGGGCTCTTTCTCATTTTAATTGGCTGCCTAATTGGAATGTTTATGGGTTCTGCGATAGCTTGGGATGAAAAGGCAGGGTGAGCAATTATGTGCTCAGCATTCCTATCTGTCAGAGTTAATAGTTTTTTTTTTAAAAAAAAAAAAAAAAAAAAGCTAAAGTTCACTGGAATGCCATGTTTTTGTTCTGGAAGAAATACCTTGATTTGAAACAATGTAATCCCCAAGTCAGAAATTATGTCAAGCTGTGCTTATCCAGTAGCAAGTTTGAGCTTTTGGAAGCCTCTTTGCTCCTTTTTGATGTTAGCATAACATGAAGAACAGGAGGCTATCTGGTGGCTGTCAAGTTTTTAACTGCTTGCTCTCTCACTGGCTGGAGATAAGATGTAAGCAGAGCACTTGATGGACTTGATTAATTCTCTGGAACGAAGGTTTGTCTTTCTTGGCTCGATGAATGACTTCATTCTAGTAGATGAGGTCACCCAAGTCAAGGCAATAAAGTTTCTGATATTCACATGAAAGCTAGTTTTCAAAGCTGCCAGCCCCTAAAAAGAGAAGCACAAGTGTTTTCTCATTTACCTACATTCTAGTGGCAACATCCAGCCTGTTGCCCTATCTATCCTCTCCAGCACAGGATTGCATTTCAGCTGAAGAGCAGCTCTAATGCAAGATGAGATTTAAAGGAAAAGAAAAAA
>VWYH01002340.1:669992-815966 GCA_013399365.1 Pampusana beccarii | reverse complement strand
GCACACTTTGTTGGAAGAAACAAAGATTTTTGTGAAGTGATTTGTCAAAATGCCAACAGGAAGAGAAAAATTACTTTCCAGCCTGACCGGTACAGTTGGGTTTTCCTCGCCTCCCCGTGCCGCCTCTGAGCCGTTCCAGCCGTGAACCTCTGGGGCCAAAGAGCAGCTTTGTGGTCCCTTGTACGGGACCCACGGTGTGGCTGCAGCTGTGTTTTGGAGCAAGAGAACCAGGTGCTGCTACAAACACAAGGAATAAACACAGAAGGATGCTGTGCTCTTTGTGGTACTTGTGCTCCGGCACGCTTTGAGCGTGAGGTTATGGACTACAAAGCAGATTGGTCTTCTCCGTCTTTCCTCTCTCCCTTTTAATAAATGCCATTCAATTCAAAAAATGGTAAAAACTAGCAAAAAGAGCTGATTTGCTTTGTAAATTTCCAAATTTTTGCAACAGTTCATACAAAGACCTCTATTAATCTTGTACTTCTTGCTTTCCAAAACCATGCAAACGATAGTCTCTCCAGCACTCATTCCAACCTAGCAAATGTAGTAAGCAACCCACACAACAGAATTCAGACTAATCCAATTTACAACTTTGTTATTTTCAGATCACCTGAAACTCTTCGGTCTAGTATTAGGGATTCTAACTCATTCTATGTTCCTCCTTTCCAGTTAAATTATGTCCTTGCCTCTAAGTAACAGAAAACTCATAGCCCTGTGGATTATTAGGGTAATTATTCTTGAATTTGAAGTTTTGTTCTGGATCACTCTCCTAACCCATACTTCTGTCCCTGTGCTGCAGTTCTCCAGCAGGTGCAGTGCAGTTGGAGCACAGGGATGACGGAAGGAGCATCCATCCAGGGCACAGATACAACCAAAACGCCAACCACTGTGCATGTGCCGCATCTCTGCTGGCTGGTGATAAGGCACAAGAATAAAAGGACCGCAAGTGACGGAGATTTATTTGGGGACTGTGGCCTTTTTCTAAATGCTTTCATAGGTACCATGGTGGAATTAGACGGCAGTTTAAACGTTCGCATTAAACTACGGAGGTAGAATTTTCCCCCCAGGTTTTATTGCCATCTGGAGCCTGGAAACCTGTGGAAGCAGCGCCTTGTTTGTGCGGTGGGAGCCTGCGCCACATCAGAGAGCCCGGCTCTGCCTGGAACACGCTGAGGAAATGTTGACCTGGCACACGCCAGGAGGGATTTCTGGCCACAACAGCTCCCAAGAAGTTCTCTCCAAAGGACTCGTTTTTCAGATTCACATGCATCAGTTCAGCATCCAAATGATACAGAAATAAAATACGACAAGTCGTATCCTTGCCAGTACACACGTAGTTAACCTGTAAAAGCCCAATCCAGCAATTAAATAAAAACCTCTTTTACATAAGCTGTCACGTAAACTACACCCACTCTTAGGTAAATGTGAACAAAGATTAGCTTAAGGATTATAACTTGCCAATATTAAGAATATCTGAGGAAAAATCTGATAGCTCAAGATGTACATCTCATTTTATAAGCAGAGGCGATTCAGAGAAACCCATATGTTTGGTAAGTGTCCAAACATGTGGACGCTTATGCAAACCAACAATTCTTTGAAGTACGTTGCTTTCTAAAGTCCAGGCTGAAACCTAAAATTTAATAATCAACAAACCAGGCAGAGCTAAGGCAGAAACTCCGCTAAACTCTGCAGGACTGGGATATGAGAGGAGGTGTCTCTGTGAAATGACATTACACACCCAGATGTGTTGTAACAGAATAAGGGTCTGTCTGAAGATGGCCTGTAGAGCCTGTGAGCTTCCTTGTTTCGTGTCTTTAAAGCAAGAAGAAAAATAAATGATGAAACATATTAAAGTCATTATGGTAGCCATGTGCGCCTTCTGAAGGTTTGGTATTTTAAAAGCTCCAACCTTTGAAAAAAGTGCCCAGTGAAATTAGAGGCAGCAAATCTATACTGAAATGTACTTTTTATATACTACCAAATTTACACATGGAACTCATTGTCACAAGATATTATGAAAGCCAAGAGCTTAGCACGATTCAAAACAGCTTAGACATTTATGCGAATAATAAGAACATCCACGGTTATACCAGAAAGGAAAAAGACAGTTATGAGTGATACTAAAACTCAGACTTGAGGGCATAAACCAATTGCTAGATGCATCGGTTTAGGGAGAAAATTTTTTAAAAAACACTTTTTCCACAGCTGTCCTTTACACGTTTCTTTGCATCGTTTTGTAAGCATCTGTTGCAGACCAATGTCAGAGACCATCCACATCTGATCCAGGCCAGCAGGTGTTACGTTCTTAACCTAGAACTCTTTTTAATGTAAATGAAATATTTTGAAAAGACTGCTTATTCCTTGCCTAATCTTATAGCATTTGGCAGCTCTTAAAACAGGTAATGGATATTCCACAGCACTTTGTATATCCACCAACAAGAGGGAGGTTATTCAAAATATTTTCTTATGTTTTGTGCCAGGACCCTTTCCCCTTTAAGTGGCATCAGCCTACACGGGTCCATATGTACGTTCCACCCCAAACAAAACATTGTTCTACAAAACCTCTGAGTTTTGCAACACCACTGCAAATCCTCACAATGGGGTGGGTGCGATGCCGCCCCCAGATCCCAACAGGTTTAGAGAGTGGGAGCGCTGACGGAATCTGCCGTCGTAAGCAGAGAAAAGCCTCACGAGTGGACAGGATCAACGCCACAGAAAAGGTCAAATGAATGAGCGCGGTGAGGCCATGGAATTATGCACTTTCCTCTATTAAACACCTGAGAGGCATTCATATCGCTAATGATCTGGAAATACATATTGACAGCAAACACAGCATTTGCTGCTAAGTGTGTATATATGTGTGTGTGTCTGTCTACATATGAGGAAAATTGTGGCCTCCCTCCTTTCTCCATAATCTTTGCCTGTCTTTTTCTAACCATCATAGTTGGATCTTTGCTGGTGTTTATTAAGTTTAAATACCAAATAAAGTTATTTTTCTGCTTGGAAAAAAATATCAGGAATGCAATAACATATTCAGAAGAAAAGTCAAAATGACCCTTAAAAAAGAAATGCATAAACTCCTAGCATTGAATTTATGCTACTTAGCATCACATTAAAAATATTCAAAATATAAATCAAAATTCAAGGATATAACTTATATTCAATTTCAAATTTATGGCATTTTAAAATAGGATGATTTCCTCAAATGTGCAATAAATTTGGTTTTGTGGAATTGCACATGCCACCTTATCATGACAGTTGCTTTATCTACACAGTCCACTGAAGCCTAGTCACTTTATATAATCTGAATTCACAAATCAACTGTCGTCTTCACTTCACTGATTCATTGCTGATGGGCCTTTCACAAGGTAAAAAATCCTTTCCAAGTTGACAAGAGTAATAAATGGAGAGGTGAGAGCTGCCTCTCCATCCTGCTGTTCTATTGTGCCGCCGATAGTGACACATGGCAGAATAAGCTCATAAACCAACCTCATCTTTTGACCTCTGCAGAGTAAACGGAAACAGAGGGGCATTTATGATGATGGCTGTATTTAAAGACCAGTAATGACTGGATATACCTCTGAAATCTAACTAGCCCAACCAAAGCCTGGAAAAATGTAGCTGTTTTCCATACTTAATTTGATGCAAACATGTTGAAAATGCAGCTATGAAACTTTTGGAATAACCTAGAGCACTGCTCAGCCGCAGCAGTTTGTAAGATGCTTAACACAATCATACACACACAAAAGCAACCTTGAAAAAGATTAATAAAAATACGATTGGACGGGTTTTTTCAAATGTTCCAGATTAAGCAGAAACAACACACAAACAAGCAAATTAACCAGAATAGGATGGCACTCTAGGAATAACTGGAGCATTTTAAGCTAGGAGGCTTTCTTTGACCAACACTGCTCCAGAGAGAAAGGACAGGTAAATTAAGAACAAATATGTGCTTGTAGAATCCATAGCAAGTATTACAGTACTGAATTTTGATTTATTAGGGATGTGTCTTTTTAGGAAAAACCATTAGCGCTCAAACTTCAGCTACCTCATCATTTGCCTTCTCTTTTGAGGGCTGAAGTTCTGTGCAGCCCAATGAAGGACCTGCCTGCGCCAGTGCCTCATTCGTGGGATCAGCCCGTTAGAGAGTACCAGCGCCCGAAAGCAGCGTGATAATCAATCCGTGATGCTAATTTTAAGTCCTAGAATATAAATAGTTCACCTGGTATCCCTTGTTTGTACACTTAGTAGTAAAAAGCTTTTTACTCATACGTAAAAGTAAATCAATACTCATTCCAGCCATCACAATGAAGGCTTCTTACTTTTCCTGTAGTAAGCTTAAATATATAACTACACCAAATATATTCCAATTTTCAGTGCTATCCTGTCTTGTTTTATTCATGAATGTGTTGTTCCTTTTGCATTGTACAAAATGGCTCATCCAAATCTGTAGCCACTTTAAAAAACAGCCACTGAGTTTTAAAAACAGCCACTGAAAGAGTTTTAAGCTGCAAGCACTAATACTAATCACCTAAATTTGGTGAAAGTAGACCATGGAAACAAATCTTCGTGAAATCAATAGAAAAACAATATTTCAGTGGAAACTGGGAGGAGACCCCAGCCTTGCAATAATATCTATTCTGGTACACACGCTATTGCCATCCATGGATTGGTATAGCAAGCATGTGAAATGAGTTCTAACAGCCTTTCTGCATTTCTAACATCCACTCAAATGTGGAGAAAGGAGAGAGAGAGAAAAAAAAAAAAAAAAAAAGAGAGAGAAGTTATTTTCTAAGTCTTTCTTCCAAATGCAGAGTTTAACAAATCAAGGCTAAAATATTTTTCAAGAAGCACCAGCACTGTAAAATCTGCATGATCTAAACCAGAGAATAATAATAGCACTAAGGTCTCCTGATGCTAAGACTAAAGACTGATGCTCATACCGTTCAATGC
The DNA here is from genome assembly GCA_013399365.1 of Pampusana beccarii. Classification (NCBI taxonomy): domain Eukaryota; kingdom Metazoa; phylum Chordata; class Aves; order Columbiformes; family Columbidae; genus Pampusana; species Pampusana beccarii. Next base: position 811,013 of record VWYH01002340.1, on the reverse strand, counting down.
TTCTCAAAGCTGTTTTCCATTCTAAAAATCAAGAACTTCAGCAAACAGGAATTTACAGCAGCTTTTGGGAGGAGAACTTTGCCACTTGTAGGAAACCATCACCAAGATCACCACAGGTCTTCTGAGGATGATACACTGGTCACACTTAGCTTTCCTCAAGAGGGTGAATATTTTGCCACAAAAATGTAGCGATCTTCTCCTAGAGCTCTAAACTAATAAAACCAGGAAAACTAGATCAAGAAATTGATGCATGACAAAATGAGACTGTACCAAGAAATGAGGTCTCGCATTAAAACAAGGCCAGAAAAAGCCACATTTCACTTTCTGCCTCCAACTGAAACAACATCCTCAATCATCCTGGCAACATCTCCCTGCACAGAGGACACCGCCCCACTACCTGCAGCCATGAAGCCGAGGGGATGCTGTAGCCACAGGGATGCTGTAGCCATGGAGATTCAGCAGGGCAGCTCTTCTGGACATCAACAGGAATAAGAGGCATGGACCAAGAGGATGATTCAGTTCTCCCAAGATTAAACCCTATCCCGTTCCTGAAGTCACGTCTGGTTTTCTCCATTGATTAGAGAAAGAGCCATTCCCTCCCTTAGAGGATTTTCCTGAAGATAATGGCAAACATTACCTGTCTAGCTCAGACACAGTGATCTTCAGTGCTATCCCTGCACCCAAGACAAACACAAATCCTAGAAACGTGATGTGAGGGCTGTTAAATGCAGCAGCGTTACAGGCAATAAACACAGGAACTGTGGAACTGCATTTTTGTACAGCTCAACTACAGTCACATTCAAATCTAAGATTTCTCAGAACAGTGGAGACCTTCCCTCTTACCAACATGCGGATTACTGGTAACAGTCCCATGTCTTGAAATTTAAAACATAATAGGTTGTACTGTTTTTCTCATGTGTTACTTTTAATTCCAAGAAACATTAAAATATTTAAATTAGACATACACGCCCCTCTACTAGTGCATTTCTGCATAAGACAAGAAAGCATCCTGGGAGGTGGAATGACTCAGTTGGTCAGAATCTACAGGATACATAAGTAGGACATGAGAAATTAATAAAAGACACTTCCATAACTGTGATTCAGTTCCCTGTGATATTACAGGGTTCAGAACAAGCAGCTCCACAAAGAAAAGTCGTTCTTCTTTCCACCCTTCTCCCTAAAGTACTGTCTCCCAGCCTTTTCAGAATCTGGTAAAAAAGCCAGTCTATGAAACTGTGCAGACTTAAGGTAATATTTACAGCAAGAATGAAGTGCAGAATAGAAATTTCCTTTGTTAAATGTTTTATTTTTATATTCATCAAGTTGCAAGCTGTTGAAACAACCAATACTCTGGGTATTCCTTGGACACAGCAGTACTGGAAATCCAAGGCAAGATTCCTTGCTGCCAGAAGCTGTGGTATCACCTGTTCTACCCCGATCATGCCCCATGATTTCGGGCATATATTTGGTTATATTAAGGCATTATAAACTCCAGTACTAGCAGAACATGCCTGGGAATACAGACACACCTGGCTGAAGTATTCTCTGGCCAAAAAAAAAAAAAGCCACAACAAACCAGAACAAAATCTAACACACCTTACTTGCTCAGCAGCACTGACTTCTGTTGGCACATTGTAATGGGGAGATGTACCCCAGCTCCTCACTGAGTCTGTCTCAAAAGCCTTAAACACCACCACTTCCAGTCTTATTTTGATAAATCTCTGCAGAAGCTGTTTGGAGCTGGATCAGCTTTCAGGCAGGGCTCAGGGTTTGAGTTACAAGCAATATACAGGCTAGAGGTCAGGCTCAAATTAAGTAGCACTGAAACCTCAGGAACTCAGGGCAGTGACAATTAAACAAAAATAAGCTGAATTCGAGAAATATTCATCATCAAACACAATTCCTCAATTGCAATTTGTTGCAGCAACATTTTAACTTCACCACCCAAAAAAAGAGAGGTTTTGTTTGGGAGTATTATTCTTTTTCTTCCCCTAAAGCACTTGTCTTCACACAAGTATGTAAAGTCAGTTCATGCTGTCTGATTATCTCATGCAGTCTAATTTGGCTTAGTTTGAAAATCAGGTGTACTGTTTTATAATTAAATTATTCAACAAAACCTTGACTATAAAGCATTCTGCTAAAACTTAATTAAGAGTATGATTTGATAAAAGCACATTCTGTAGTTTTAGTTTACATTCCCATATGAGTGGGTACGTCATTATTTCATGCTTTACACATTTTGGGCCTCACAGGGAGGTTTTATTTCCCCCCCTCTCCTTTCTCAAAGCTGACTTTGAATTATATAAAGTACTACTCCAGGTTTAGATTATATAAATTCATTAACTGTTGACAACATTCTTATTAAGAAAAAAAAGCAACATGCCACTAAAAACAACACCACACTTCCCCCCCCCCCCCCAAAAAAAAAAAACAAATTCAATGAAAAACCCAACTCTCAACAAACCAAACAGGCATCATGTAAAGAGCACTATTTCAAAAGTTGGCCCTTGTTCAGGATGCATATGGTCACATAATCTTCTAAAATGCATGATTCAAGTCTCAATTTAATTATGTAATAGCACAAATGGAATTACACTGCAGATGAAGTGCAGTATGTCAGCTCAACCACGTACTGGAGTTGTGTGACTGACCCAAGCTTATTTCATTTGGTCATTGTCTTAAAGGACTTAATTTGGATGCAAACACAGGTAGCAAACAACAATTTCAATACAATACCTCTTCCTCTTGATCTAAATTTTAATACTTGCTGGGCTGCGTTATGAAGGTAATTTGTCAGGCAGCTTGCAAACATGATGACAATCCAGTATTAACAAACATTTTTCTTGAATTGTTTTATTTACTATATATCCTTGCGTACCTGCTTAAAAATGCAGATCCACCTTTTCCCCATGTATTTATTTGTGTGTGCGTGACTCTTAGGTGGCAAACAGTTACAGTAATGTCTTGGGGAGCAACAGGAAAAACAAGACTTGTCTCTTTCAACAAATTGGAAATACAAAATCCTAGTTAGCCCGTTCCTGGAGACGTGCATACTTTCTGTGCTGCACCAATATGTGCTTTGCTCCTCACCCCATACTTTATCCTCATTTCCCCTACATTTCTCCCTCCTTTGAGACACATACCATACGGGATCTTCTCCTAAGAAATAAGGCAGCACACTTTGGGACCTGATACTGATCTTATACCTAAGATCAGTTCACATATTGGAGCTATTTCTGGCTCTCTGCATGCTCAGGCCCATGTTGTGCATCAAAGTGTGGTCATGTCATGTTTTCAAGGCTTTCATGTAAACCACTATTACTGGATAGATAAAAAAATTTATACCTAGGACTAGTGAAACTGCAAATCAGTGAGTGTAGGTCTGACACTATAACTATCACATGAACAACAACATTCTAAGCATCTAAGCAATAAATGCAATAAGAAAACAAAACAAACACAAACACAACAACACACACAAAAAAAGCAACATAGTTTGGGATTCTCAAGAACAAACAATATGAAACTAATCTGGTCAGTACTGCTCAGGAGTGAGAATTTGGTGTTACAATAGTTAAATCCGCAAGAAATGCTTTGCAACACAACTTTGGGAAACAGCGCAGATTAAAATAATAGAAGGCTGTTACAGAGCTTGGTTAAAGATAGATAGGCAGATAGATCGATCGATCAATAGATCGATCTCAGGTTAGCTTTATGTTTGATCCTAGAGAGACTTCTGCCTTGGTCCCAGTTTTGCTCAATTATTTCAATAACAACAAGAGTAAAAGAACAGAGAACATGTAAACTTGGAGACAACTGCAAAATACTATAGTTGAGAAACATATACACAAGTAAAAACCACTAATTACTCATTAAAAAGCAGTACTAGAGAAAACAAGGAAAAGTTTTAACTGGAGCATTGCACGTAGAGTCACAGAAAGTACTTCCAGCACTTTGCCCATTATTGCTGCAGCTCCAGCTGAAATATTGAAGACCCCACCCAGAAGAAATGAAAAAGAAAGCCTGAGTATAAACCCCAGCTGACTGCCCACCCAACCACAGCCCAGGGCAACACGAGCACATGAAACCATGATCTAAATTATGCCTCACTTCAACAGAGGATCTGAGAGAACAACCAGAGGTTTTCTTCACTGGAAATTAATTCCAAACTCGCTATACTCTCAAAATACGGCTTCTGCCACTTTAGCCATTGCCCAAAATTATTTTGCAAGCTGTGAAAATGTTGAGAAAATTACTGTGATATTATAGAGAAAAAACATTGCACCAATAACAACACTTTATGTTTGTCTGGAAACTCCAGAAAGCACTTACAGCCACAATATTTGTGATGACAATAAAATTTAAAAACGTAGTTTTATAAAGCTTTTTATACACATCATAACTTGCATACGCACATCTGCTAACCACATCAAGGTGAAAAACAAAGCAACACAAGAGTTCCTTAGATTGCAAACACGATTCTGCGCTGTGTAAATAAAGGTACCTCTGACAGAGGCAGTGAAGGACAGATCTCGATGATACACAGGGCACACAAAACCTCATCAGCAACACTGAGCACTGCTCTGGTCACTCATGTTCTGGAGAGATGGGCTCAAACTAGAATAGCTGAAGAAGATCAAGAAAAGAGCCCAAAGTGGAAAGAGAACAAGGTTTGCCTTTTTTTAGCCTACCAAAACAAAACAGGGTGGGAATATGTCTGGAAATACCAGTGGGGATGGAGGGGTAAGCAGAAATGAGGCTCTAGGGAGGAAAAATAATCACTTAATTGAAAGCACCAAGCACAAATCAGCAACTAGAAATGCCAGGAAATTGAAAATTAGAAAAATGTCGTTGACCAGCAAAGCAACGAGATCCTGAAACAGCTGCCAGTGAAGCAGGGGAGGGTTGGGGTACAAGAAACCAATGTGAGGTTCAAGTGGAACTTGACAAACAGAGGAGAGGATTACATCGTGTTGTGGCTTTCAGTCTTGCTTTCTGGCTTCGCATCCTGAGCTTTGAGATACAGCTTTTATTCTTGGTTCTGTCCTTGACTCTAGGAAGAGCCCATCTCTTTTCTGTAGACTTCCTTTTAATATAATTACTCTATTTCTATAGATAAAGCTCTTCTATATCTATTGTAATTCAAAAGTGGATCTAAGATCTGAAAGTGTTATTTTTTTAAAAAATTGCACACTTTTTGTTTTCACAATAGCAAGCACGTATAACTGACAATTGTGTTTCTCTGCAGTCACATCAACATATCTTTTCTTTCTGTCCCTCCTGCCAGGGGTTTGTGTGCAGGCCCACAGTGCCTGTCTCCCTTTTCTCATTTCATGCCAGCTCTGTCATTGTTCTCTCTCTTCCCTAGCACCGTGTGCTGAGGATACACTTTCTATACAGTTTCCTTTCCCTGCACCACTGTCCCTCAATCTCTATCTCACGTTTCCCTCTGCCTTCTTTTGCCTCCCATGCAATGGATTTCTTATGTCAACTGATCCACGTACCTTTGCAATCAGAATTTCCTATTTTTCTTCCTATGCTCCAGAGAGGACACTGGATGATTTGGTTTTTGTTGTTGCTGTTGTCCGATTTAAAAAAAAAATATCCACGTAGATATTTTCAGACTGCTTTATCGTGGACTAATCTAGAGATGAAAGAATGCAGATGCTAAACACGCATGAAGCCCATTTAGACAACTGAAAAATGCGACGACACATATCAAAGGATAGCCCATGCATTCAACAGGATTCTGAAGCACAAACTATCAAAACAAAAAGCAACATCGTCTAACAGATTGAGCAGAACAGGCTGCCTCTCTCCCTTCAGATGTTTCCCACACCTACATTCCACCAAGAGAAAGTACCACCTCTACGACATTGATCTGAATTGCTCCCCTCTAGAGCCTTTTATCAGAGGCAAGGGAATCAGACACTAGGAAAGATCATTCAGGTTGGAAAGCATCCTTAAGATCATTGAGTCCAACCGTAAACCCAACACTGCCAGGTCCACCACTAAACCACATCCCCCTAAGTGCCAGGTCTACACATCTTTTAAACCCCTCTAGGAATGGTGACTCTACCACTTCCATGGGCAGCCTGTTCCAGTGCTTGACAACGAATGTATTCGCATCTACACCTTCCAGATATTTCATCTCCAAATGTACAGGCTCAACATGAAATACCTGAGAAATTCCAAATAATTAACCATTCATGTGCAAGGTCAGTCACAGGGAAGTTAAACCTGGGGGCACTGTCCCAACTGACCTTTATTCAGCTGGATAAAATAACTGCCGCTGCAGCAAAGCAATCTAAAATAATATTCTCAAAAACTCTAAGTGCAAACAACTTATTCCTGTTCGGGAACATCAATATAATCAAGTTCTCTTTGATTAGACGGGATCCTGTAATCATAGCCCTCTGAGAATTTTTTTGACTACTTTCAAAAATGTCTGAAATTTACTCTGTAAAATTAATGCACAAGATCTGAAAATTCTACCTTAGCAAATACAAAAGGCCATTTGATTAGCTACAAATAAAAGCCCCTTGAGCTAAAATGAATAAGGTTTAAGCTATTTCAAATTATTTTCCTGCCTGATAAAGCCATTATCACATTTAGAGCGTTTACAATGCAGAACTACGTTCCTTTGATCATCTTATAAAATTAATTGATCTTGCTTATCTATTGTACTATTTTAAATCATTTTAATTGAGGACATTAGGAGAAGTAATGGTAACAACCAATGCATTTATTAGCTACTGACGTTCAAGGCAGCAATGTCATTTTCATAATCTGAATTTCTCTATAACAAAATTCCATTCTTAATGGAATTTACATATAGATCACCCCCAGCCACAAATAATTTACTGTTACTTTAAGTCCTAAAGGACAGGCAGAAAAGCTGTGAAAAATCACTCCAGCCATACTTAATTTTAATTATTCTTTTAAATCAGATAGAGACCCTGAAGTTAAATTCTCATAATTAAATAGAAATTAAAAGTTTCTAAAAGCCTTATTTTCAACTCCAATTTTAAATGCAAATGAACACATAGAAAATTGCCCCATGAAAAACTAAGTAATGTGCATCTACAATGCTTTATTCCACAGCCACAAAACTCTTCCATCACCTCGAGTCCCATGGAAGTCCTCCTTTAGTTAAAGGCTGCAAAAGCTGGGTGCAAGATTGCAATATTAACCTGAATACTGACTATTTCTCAGGGGTGCCCTTGCCTGTGTCTGCAGAACTGCCTGGCTAACCTTGAAAGACTCCCATTGTTTCTGTGACAGACCATGGCTTGTATGGCTCCTTGTGCCAAAGATAACTGGACCCATTTGAAAGAGAGATGACTTTCCACCTAATAAAGGAGTGTTCCATTGCCCACGCGGCTGGAATCTTTATTCATACGAAGTGAACTGTGTCTGGGATAAAAACCTCCTTGAAAACATGTTCCATCTCCAGCCTTAAGTCATCTGCCTGACCCAGTGGGTCCTAAAATTAAAGAATGCACACTCATCTAATCAAGTTAAATATGACATCCAGCAGCACAAAAGCCAATTATAGATATGCTGCACAATACACCCACAAGAGATTGTGCCAGTGTGCTGCTGCACACTTGGGCAATGGGTTCAATTCTTTCTGCCACGTTTCTTTTCTGTTGCACTACTCCAGGTGACACTTGGGTCCTGTCTATGCTGACAATTGCCATCACCTCCCTTCCAGCATCACCAGCCTTCTCTGCCATCACCTCTTTACATCAACCACTGGAGGCTATCTGCTTCCACCCCAAAATGTCTGTTGATCTTCAGGAAGAAGACACACTGCCTTCTTTCCCCTGGCCTCCTGCCTTGTCAGGTCAGGAATTCCCGCTTCCCAGCTCCCTGTCCTGCTGCAGCTCCAGCTCCTTTCTCCACCGCCTGAAAGAGACAATTCTAGAAGGGAAGACGAGCCAACAGACAATTGCTGGGACAACTGCCACAAACCATCAGCAGAATGTGGGTGTCTTTGACAGAGGTTACGAAATATCATGATGCATGAGAAGGACTAATCCTCTGACTGTGCTGATGGAGGAGACCTAAGACCAGTACAGACGCATTGTTTTTCCCCTCTGTGCTTCCATTTCCAAATTATAAAAGGAAGGCAATAACATTTACTGGGATATAAACTGACCTTTAGAAGCTCAGTTACATGGTTTTGACCATGTTTGCAAAAGTAAAAAAGTGGTTATATCTAGGTGGTTTATTGCGATGGCCTGTCAAACTAAGTTCTGCAGTACAGATGCTCCTGTGTGATAGGAGCAACATATCAGTCTGCTGCAGTTTAACAGCGCTGAGGTTGCTAAAATGAGACACAGTGACACGGTGAAGGTTTGCCTGTTTCGCCTCTGCCATTTCTACCAACAAGGAGATGAGGCTGAATGAAACAGCTGCTTATGGTGCTAATGGTATATGAAAAACAAAAACCAAAAAACAAACCACAAAGAATGAAAAGACGGCTCGGCTAGCACCGAGATGCCAATCTGCAACTAGGTTGGAACAAGCAGCCCTTATTCATTCCTCTACACCAGAGGAAAAATACTCAGTAATGGTTCAAAAGCGGCTCAGAAGAGATAACTTAGGAGCTTGGTTTCCGGCTGCAGAGATGGGCACACAAACAACAACACTATAATATTCACCCCTTTTGTCCTTGGCCGAGACTACAGACAGCAAATGCTGCGCTCTCTCCGCTGGGATTCTTATCAAAGAGCATGGGGAGGGAGAAAAAGAAAAAAGAAAACTGCAATAAACACCATAAAGAGAAACTGCCTTTACCTGTTCTGATGACTAGACTTTTTTGTTCCTCTTTACACGGTTTGTAGCGAGTACAAAGCATTGGCATTCCCCTTTATATAATGGGAAAATGACAGTTAAAAGTAAACACTTGCATTTAAACATACACAATACAAGGACACCACCTTATTTTTGCTACAACAGCGAGTCTCTCCTAATGTTATTAGACTACTGACTCAGAAAACTAAACTCCTTACTCTTTCACTAAACTTTGCACATTTTTCAAATGAAGGGTTTGTGTGGGATTTTGTTTGTTTGGTGTTGTGTGGGGTTTTTTTCTGTTTGTTTTTGTTCATATCTTATTTTGTGTTTTAGCTTCATCCCCAGAGAAACTCCTGATTCAACAGATGCCCACATTTAAATTCAGGCCCATCACACAAGTACCAGTTTCACATCTCCCAAGTGCTCCAGAGGAAAGGGCCTGTTTGATTTCAGCTGTATTTCAAGGCCATTTTTAATTCTCACAGCCTAAAGTTCTTGGGAGGAGAGGTAAACATGGGGTAAGCAAAGTTGAAGGGCAAAAGGATAAATAAGAATAGAAACTATTTAGGTGGATATGTCTTGAGGAACTGAACAGAGCGATAAGCAGGTAAAGGCAGTTTTTAACATAGAGACCAAAGTCAAAGCTAAAATTAAACTGTCCAGACGTGGGCAGCTGAGCTCCTCAGTTGTGTTTTTCTCCTTCCTGCAGTAACCTCTGGTGCACCTTTCTGTCACCTTTGCAAGCCAAGACCTGCATCCTCCTCTCCGGCTGTGGTGCATCTGGCACACTACCCTCTGCTTCTGTTACCAAAGAGCCCATTAATAACAACAGCAGGAGCTTCCAGGCTGTCAGAACTGTTTTCATTTCAGATTTTTCTCTTGTTGTAACAGAAAAGAGTCTAACACAACGCAACCATGTCTCCCTCTGGTCTATGGTGTGTACAGTTTGAACAGCATAGGTGTGGTTAGCATCTTATAACTCCCATGGCAAGGCAGGAAAACTCTGTGTTCAAAATTCCCCAGACTGTATTATTAGCAACAATATATTCCTGACACAGAGGTTGATAAAAAATAGTGTACTCATTCAGTTAGGGAAACCTAATGCATTGTAGGTCACTGTAAAAACATAGTCAAGATAAACTACATCTATTTTATTCAGAGCTAAATTAGGTGAGGTCAACCACAGACGTGAAGGTGAGCACTGATCATGCCAAGCTCTTTTGTGGTAACTACTACATGTATAAAAGCCATACAGGATTTCATGGCACAATAACCACCATTCCTGTGTCACTTCACTGACGAAGTCTTTGGGATGGCCAGGGTGTCCCTGCCCCAAGCACCTGGCTGCTCCTGAGCACTCAGCACGTGAATTCTCCTAATTGTCTCCAAAAAGGGGTGAAAGCCAATGCCCTCCACTTCAATGGCCCTTTCAAACAAACACGTACACACAGAGAAAACACCCACAAAACAAAACACATTCAAAGGTTTGTTCTTAAAAACTCCTGAAATCTGAAGGAGTTTTTGCTCAATATAAGTAATCAATTAACTTAATTAGGTATACCAGTAAGAGTGTTTAAGCTCTTTGGTTGTTTTGATTCCTATGGGAGCCAAGCCCCAGGTAACATGTCCCAGAATGCAAATCATGAGTCAATCTGACCACGAGACATGATTTTTATAAGATTTTAAGTAACGTAAGATTTTATGAGATTTTTTACAAGAAATCCATGACAGAATGTTAGAGCTTTCATACAGAAAAGTGAAAGGTGATTAAGTCAAAGTCTTAATCTCTGGATTCACTTGAATCTGTAAAAACAGTATGATGGTAAATGGACTGGCCTGAACAGTTGCCCTCCTCTACAGCAGGAAGTTTTACAATGAAATAACTTGTCCTGGTGCCTTAAGTTTTGATTATCATGCCAGAAACAACCAACACGAATATTTAGCCTGGATTTTCAAGGAAGCAAATTTGCCAGCAGGCTTCTCAACACTAAGTGTAAAAGATATTTTTCACCTGAGAAAAAAAACCTACAACGGAAAGACAGTTAGGGCAACTCTGATCGCAGACACAGTCCTAAACCAGACCAAACCTGGATTTATGGTGTGATACTGGCTCTCAAGTGCACTCAGCAAAATCTGCATCACAGTCCTGGCAAACTCCTGCGAGGAGCCGACCCGAGGCGAGTAACAGTCATGACACGCCTCCAGTGGAACGTGTCTTAACACAACTCCGACCTTTCAGGCTTGCGAAGAAATAATCATAACGTGGAAGGCAGTTAGACAGCTATTAACAGGCAGCCTTCTCTTTGACATGACTTGACCAAGGAGTGTGGTATCAACTGAAAGAAGTGGATGCAGAAGAGGACAAAACTGAAGCGCTCTCTTAGAAAACAGTTTTGCAGTTAGAGGTTTTCCAAGGACGAATGCTAAGCTGGGGCTCAGGAACAGTAACGGCAGCACTAATAGATGCTTTAGTCCTTATCTATAGACTTAAATCTCCAATATGCAGCTTTATTACATATACCAAACATTGCATTTGCAAAGTATTTAATAGATAATAATTTCATCAAATCTATGAACCATATCTCCTTTTAAATCTTTATTTATTTGCTTATAAAAACATCTATAGGAGCATCAGATCAAGGCAAATCACTTGGATTTGATCTCAGTTTATCTATCAAACAGTAACCTTCAACTTAGATCAGACTAGGCTTGCATGTTTTAGTATCTAATTTGTATTGCTCTGCCACCCTCCATAAGGGTCTAAATCACTAATGCCACATGTCAGCCAGTGCGGATGACAATGCCGGATATTCACCAGCATCACCACATAGCGTGTGTGCCATGTGGCAGCTGAGGAAATGCAGCTCTCTCCTTGTTATGGCTGCATGGACCTTTCTAACCCGTGAGGAAAAGGAGGATTTAAGATGCAGGAGTATGGGCGAGAGCAGCGGGAAATGGCCCTCACACCTGCAGAACCCTCCATGGACCACGCAAATTCCCCACACCTTGCAATGTAGCCGTGGACTCTGGGCATCTGGACAATTCAGAGAGCTCCAAAGGCCTTATTTGTGTCTCAGGAATAGTGTGCAGCCCTCAGCAGAAACTACATTTGCCCCAACTCCTTCCATCAAGGTCTGACATCCCTGAAGGGTCAGCAGAGGCCACAGGGCTCATCCTTGGAGCCGGTGGGGCTTGGGGTGACATCAGGGAGCAGATCTTATGTCCAGGTGATGGTGACATTCCCTGAAGCACACCAGGTGCCATCCACATCAATCAGTAGCATCTATCCTCCAGGTGTCCCCAGGGCACCCCATTGAAATTGTTGCTCATACGTGCTAGTAAGAAAGAGGAGTACAAATAGCCTGTAAAAGAAAATGCAAGTGAAAAGGGCTGTGACCCAAACAGTCTATAGAAATAAAAAAGTCAACAAGAAAGACAAAAATAAGTCTGTCACACAAATACAAACTGCCTCAAGGCCTCTCACTGCCTGCAACAGCCTCCACAAATATTTATTTTTTCATCCCTTCTCCAATTACAGTAAAGGTTATGAATATTTCAGTACTAAGAGGAGGAATATCGACATCTGAAAGCAGAGAAGACCGGAGCTGAGCAGCAAAGCCTGAAGAGCCCCAAACCTGGCACAGGAGAGAAGGTGCTGGGCAGCTCTATCCCATCAGCAGCTGCCACCCCATAGCCTTGGGACATGGAACCCTGCACACTCACCCCTGCCATGCTAATCCCCTCTGAAAATGCCCCTATGAGTACACAGCTCCTATCTTACCCCTTCCACAATCATTCGGGCTGAAGGGGAAAAGCAGCACAGTATGGATAACACACAACACGTGCAATTCAAAAGCAGCTTCCCAGTGAAGGAGCAGCGCTGACTGATCCACAGAGGAACATCCCAGCTGGGAAAGCACACTGGGAAGATGTGGAAATAATCTGGTGCCAAGGAGAGGCCTCCCAGGTCTTCACACAGGAAAAACACTGTTGGGGTAAACACGTTTGTCTTCAGCTCATGAGGGGGGGGAAGCAACTGCATGGTAATAGAGTTCAAGTGCAGACATTTACATATGTCCCTCTTCCCCCAATGCAACCATGGTGCGTATGCAATCACAACTGCAATTTTGGTAATTACATGAGACTAAGAACCATAAATAATATGTAAATTGCTTGTGTATAATTTAGGAATACCTAGGGCTAGATATTATTATTCTCTGCATTAATAGTTTTTTGCCAAATGTTCAGATTGTTGCATTGTAGCTTAGTATCCTCTCTTCTCTTCCATGACCCCATAAGTGAAGACACACATTGTAAAAGAACAATATTTACTTATGACCAAAGGGGAAAAGATCCTTGTTATACTGCAAAGCTTCTATTTGCCATGGGAAATTAAAAAAAAAAAAAAAAATCTAAATTGTTTTCCTCATAAAAATATTAAAGCAATATAATCTCTGCCTGCCTATGATTAAGGCTGCTTTGTAAACAGATTGTCACTCATTTTGTGAGTCAGACACCATAATATTTCAGGATAAGGGTCTGTTAGTCTGAAAATATTTAGCAATCCTACAAGTTAAACATGATGTATATAAATAGAACTTTCTAATTAACATTTCTCTTTTGTCTGTCACTTAATTTGCCTTTTTTTTTAAAGGATAGCAAGCACAATGACAGCATGGTATTACTCTTGAAATAAACCTGCCAAGACAAAAGCATATGTCTTGGATTTATTTTTAACAAAAACAACAGAAGTAGCTTCTTTTCCTGGGGTTTGCTTTTGTTCTGTCTGCAGGTTGTTCTGATAGTAGGTTGATTGTTTCAGTAAAAACAACAATAAGTGGAAAACGTTTTTTCTGAAGAGATATTCAGCGCTTTAACCTGCCCTCTAGACCTGAGATACCTGGAAGGTACTTGAGGGTCATCTGTGTTATTTGACAAGTGTTACATCTGGTATGACAGGCGAAGATACAACCTTAACGCTCGTTCGATGGTGCCATTTTGAACCTAACTCTGGTGGCAAAATGTTGTGGGTTTTTTTAAAATATGAAATGTGATAGCTTAGTGCTGAAACATGGATTTCCAGGCACAAGATTATATCAAAGTGACCATTTATGATGCCTCAAATCATAACCTCCACGTCAGGCTCAAAGACTCATTCCAGACAAGAGATACATACATAAAACACTGTAGTCATTTATGGATGCCCTTTAGCCCAGATATCTAAAACTATTCCAGTGAAATACAGCAACCTAAAACCAGGTTTTTGTCACTTTACTGGATGACTATTTATGAAACTAAAATTAGATAGTGACGTGGATGCTTCAGCCTCAAGTGTGGGTTTCCTCGGGTGCTGCAGGGGCACCGCAGCCCCACACCACCTCTGAGGACAGAAACTCTGCAGCTTTCCCTGCCTAAGCACATGATACCTAATTTCTTCTCCTAGACCTTCTCTAAAGTACTTGCTTGATGCAGAATATAACCTAATAACTCCTCACAAAACCATGTGTCCCGGGACGCTCCAGTTGATGACTGCTCTGAAAAAAAAGTGTATCGATGCCTGAGGAATGGAGTTATCTCACCCCCTCCACACACACTCCTTTTAGGCAGCGATTAATTTGAAAAGAAGTAGCCTCACGTCTTCTTTCTAATACATCTGAGCTGCAAACATTTTTGCACTTGTTGCCAGGCAGTGTTGGAAGAACCATGGGGACAACCGAGGACAAGCAGGACAGAGAGCAGCCTGCGTCTGCCTGCATACCTGCGCTAAGCCACAATCCTGCCTTCAAGCTAATTAATTAACTGCTTTCAACCATAGCTGTTTCTTAACAGCTTTCTTAGTCTGCCAGTGATGAATACACAGTAATGATGTGAATAGTTCAGATTTACACAGCCGGTGTGACACACAAAATGAGCCCGAGTCACCCTGCACTGGTGTTATCATCACTGAATTCATGGCAACCGTGCACATTTACACCAGAGAGAGATCTGATGATCTCCTCTGCATTATCAACTCATAAGTGGGCATTAAGCCTAAAAGCAATATTTATATATTCATAACAGTACATACTCACCAAACTGGCTAGAGGTACTACCCTGGAAATCACCTCTGCTTCAATTATCACAGGTAATTTTTAATGTTGTTCAAGTTTAATTACCGTGAAGTACTTAACTGGGCTCCAACTGATTGATAATGTTCCTGACTATTTGTCTCCCTTTCTCCCACAACTGCCAGACGGAGAGATCTAGATTAGTTTACACCACGTAACAAGAGCTTACAGCTGAAAATATAAATGAATGTCACACAGTTCAGTTTGGTCCCCTTTGACAAACTTTATGTATTCAGCAAAAAACAAACAAAAAAAACACCAAACCCAACACGTTCCTGCTAATCTATTCTTTTTATTTGCCTTTCTCATTTTGCCAAGAATTACTATGCACCTAGGTGTTTTATTTAAAATGAAAATGAAATCATAATATATTAAAGTACCAAATATATAATAAACCAAAAACATAAACCATATCAGGGGTTTTTTTGTTGTTTTGGGGGGGGGGGTGTTTTTTGTTTGTTTGTTTTTGCATTAATGTGACCTTGTTTGCATGTTGGTTATGTTCTTTTAAGTCAACTGTACATGAGCACCCTTTTCACGCATTCAGAAGACTGGTCCTTTTGAATTCCTCAAGATTCATGCTACTAAAGAAAGATCACGACATATAGCGTTGTTCATTGGATCCATTTGTTATAGAGTTCAAGGGAGAAGGAGAGAGACGACCATTAAAGAGAATATGTTTCTGCCAAGTCCTAGTATTTGTGCTATTTCAGGGGTGTCAAACTCATTTTACCGGGGGCCACATCAGCCTCACAGTTGCCTTCAAGGGGCCAAATGTAGCTTTAGGACTGTATAAATATAGGAGTAGTTACATTTATACAGTCTTAACATTACATTCGCTATTTCAAAAATATTTTTTCTCCATTACCCACCTCCCTTCAAAAACAATAAGCAAACACATCCCTAATTTCCTCACTTCTGAAAAACTCAGTCAGCAGTGCCTAAGACGCGATTAAAAAAAGCCTTTTCACTCTCAGCCACAACTGGTTGTTAGTGCTCAGAATAAACATCAACATGAGACCTCCTACCCTTGCTCAGGAGGAACAGAACAGAGGGAATACAGTAGAGACACTTGTGACTTATTTCTGCTATGATTCCAGGAGCGACTGGGAGTTTTACAGCACATGAAGCATTCACAACTCTTACAGCTTGAGACAAGTACGTGTTAGTTGCAACATGTTTGAAATAAATTAAAAGTTTGCTTCTCATCCGCAGCAGCCTTAGTGCATTACACAAGCCTATGCGCTTTAGCTTTGGAAAGAGCTTCGCAGATTCTGGATGGAGGAGCAAGGAAGAGGAGAATTTGGAGCTTGTTGGGTTTGAGCCATGATAACCAGTAAAGGATTTAGGTTGTGGTGGCACAATCCACGGCACAGGGTCACCGCGGAGAGGTGAGGACGGTGTCCATGTGAAGGACCAAGCAAGTGCTGTCCTGCCCAGTAAACCCAAGATGAGAGCGCTGTTTGCCTTGAGACGTGCTGTCAGATGAACAAAGCTCCCAGGTTGATCTTCCAAAGTAGATCACCACATTGTTACAAGAAATATTGGGAGGTGGTGCTCTGACTCTTACTGAACACTGCCAAAGTAATTTCATCCTCTTTACCAACATGTACAGATTAATTATCAATGTAAAATACAGAATGCCTGAAGAAATGCAGTGTGTTTTGTTTTCGCACCTGGTGAAAACTGGCTACAGCTGCAATAACTTGCACTGCCATGCAACCTGGTGCGCCAATCCCTCCCAGACTGTTGTGTTTTACTGGATATAACAAAACAGACTGCGAGCAAAATTATCATTGCAAAACCTTTCAGCTGCTCAGAGAATGACAAGAAAGCAGTCAGCGTCAGCCTTCCCACACAGCTCTGTTGCAGTTCTGAAAGCATTTCTTGGGAATAACTTTTATAAGACAAAATTTTCAAGGGTATGAATGCGATTTCAAAAAAAATGTACATACATGGTTGTTTCTTCTGAAAATGGTATTAAAAAATAAGAGCTGGCAAAAAAGATTTCTCCGTTTTGCCGTTAAAAAAAAAATCAGTTACAGAACTCCAAAATACTTACAAGCAAAGCAGATTTGGCATCTGCCTGTAGTTCATTAAGCAAATCAAAGCAGCTGCATAAAAAGTTTCTAAGTTGTATAAAATAATAGACTAAAGGTAACACCAGAATGGGAGGATAAAACCTTTTAATTTTATAAGGTAGGCAAGTAATTGTTTACATGAATGGATGTGCTAGCCTATCCATTAGCACAACTGTGTGCAGAACACTTGAAATGAACTAATAGCAATAATTATCTGGAATTAATGAGGAACATAAACATTTATTTACACTCACTAAATAAACAGCAACTGGAGCTTAGTATTCACCGATGGTACGACCAGAGTGTGGTATTTGCTGGAATGAAAGGGAGTAGCCAAACCAAAGGAAGCTACTGGGAAGCGGAGTCTCTCCATTAACAGCAAATAGACAATTTGGAGTTTTGATTTCACTGCTGCCGAAGCCTGCACGAAAAGGCTGGACCACAGCCAAAATGCAATAATCATAATGTCTGCAAATCAAAGAAATAAGCCATCAAGCAGCTCAGATCTTTCTATACAGTATCATCATCAAGCAGTATCAGCTCCTCTCACTATCTGAACTTATTAAAAAAAAACTCCTGTCACAAGCAGCAGCAAGTGGAGCAGGATCCTAAAAATAGTGAACCCTCTTCTCTTCCTCCTCACCATTTCTAAACACAGACTCTGAGACTCAGTTTTACTTTGCTTATTTTTGCCACCATTGTACTAAGAAAGGTGTCATTTGCATGGAAAAGGATAAAACACAAAGGCTTTTGTGCCCCTCCTGTATTTGTTTTAGGTCTGAATGTCCTGATTTTTTTCTTCTTCTTCACTACAGCTGCTTGCAGTTTGCATACTGCCTGCCTATCTGATGGGAGATGAGCAGGTGTGCGCTGAGCTCTCTTCCAATTTACATTTTGTACTTTAAAACAGACCATAACTTGCCATGGGCGTTTGGTTCTGGGACAGAATGCCAAATACAGAACAGGAAGGTTTGCTTCTTAATTGCCTAGGTAAATAAAACTTTCTTGTGAAATATGTTACTATATAAAACATTGATGAAATACCAAAAGGTATTTCTACATTTTCCAATCCCCGCCCTCACAAAAATGGTAACTACTGAATTTTCCCACACTAATTCCTCCTTTAGGTCAGCTAAAAGAACCACGGTGACCACCAACAGTTCTGTCATTTCACCTGGGGGGAGTAGGGGCATAGAGAAACTTATTTTGATATGTTGCAATAGAGGCTGCAATAAGGAAATCCAATGATTCACTGTTCTGGGTATTTAGAAAGTTACTGCAACAAGGAAGTGTATACCCAGAATGTACATCAGGAAAGCACAACGGACAATGCCCTTCAGTTACACAGCAAGAATCTATGATGTTTTCCTGTATCGATTCGAAATAACAGGTCTGCTTTGGATCCTATCACAAAGCCACATGCTTGGTGATATTAATGAAGATTATCAAGGCAACAGCATCAGCTAGCCCTGAAAAGAAAAGTTTAATCACTTAGTATGGTCCTGATTACTGCAAATAGTGTATCTTAGGAGTCTAGGCACTATCAGAGCTCATATAATAACACTTCCTTGACTCTCTCCACCTTGACCTTTCTTATTAAGGAAAGGTCCATGAAATCTGAATTATGCTGATCGATATTTATAGCGCAGATTTGTTCAGCTCACCTGTTGACCTACACACAATCTTCCACAGGGCTTGGAAAGGAGCGGCAAACATTCCTCATCCCACTCTGTGCCCGACGCAGGTGTCTTGGAGCACAGCATCCAACTTCCAGCAGAAATCCACAGATGTTCTGCCGTAAGATTAGCACAGCCCAATGAACAGTGCCATCTTATATTAGCCTAAGACACTGGAGATCCTGCAGCAATCTTCCTATACATTTCAAAAGCATTAATCTCTCTCTTTGCAAAGTTGGCAAATTCAGAGTTGGACACCAATCTGAGCACACAACAGTTTATCTCCATGTTCAATCTCTTTTTTTTCTCCTCTCAAAAACTATTTTTAGATATATAATTACTAAGTTTTCATCCCCACACTCTTATGTCTGCCATTTTCTGCCTATCTTTTCTACACTATCAACAGTTTCCCTGCATTTGATTTCTGCTTTCCACAGAGCATGACAACAAACGAATAACAACTGATTAATCTAATTGTGTTATTATTACATCACGAATTCTGCATTAGTCATCTAAAAGTTAAGCATCTAGGCTTACTGGTCCCTTGGACAGCCTAGTTAACACAGACAAGCACCTGTAAAACCAAACCTTGTTGTGTCTTAGACTCTTGGAATGGGGCATTTTGTGCTGGGAAGGTTTATCTTCCTCCTGCTTGACTGTAGAGAAAGTCTTGTATTACTGCTTAGGTGCTCAATTTTAAGGTACATAATATTAGGCAAGATAAATACTATAATTCACATCTAATTCCTTTTTTAGTAATGCTTTTTTTTTACCTGTACTGAAAAGTTGTTTATTCCTGCCTGCGCATGGAATAAATGTTATTCCTTAGTTTCTTAAACTTCCTTGACCATGGGCAAGTTGGAAAATCTTGATGTTTCTGTTGGAAGAAGTGCCCCATATTCTCATATGTCCTCTTATTAGCAAATGTTCAATTACCCATTATACAGTATCAAAACATTGCATTACCAGGAAGCAGGAATAAATTATCAAATACATCAGCAGTTAATTCAACTATAATATCTAAATTAATGTTGAAATAGGGCTAAGTTTGGCTAAAGCAAATTTTGTTGACAGAGATCTGTCAAAGGATTTTTGACTAGAAATAAACCAGTGATATAAATAAGCTTTTGATCTTTTTTGGGCTTTCATGTTTTTTTCATAGTCTACCCAAATAATACAGAACAGCTTTTACAAGTCATTCTACCTTTTGCAGTTAGAAATATCACTAGTTTGAGGAAGAAGAGTTTCCAACTCAGATAAACTAAAAATTCAAAATGTTTCCAAGTAAGACATTTGTGTTTTAAAGAAGCTGTTATAAATTCCTAATAACACTGTTGCTCTGTACATCTGTTATTTCTATCATAAATAGGTCACAGCGTTTATTAACCAAGAGAAATGTGTGGTAGTTTTATCAGATGCATAGGATACTGAGAAACAGTTTCAATGAACTAATTAAATCATAATCTCATTTTTTTCCCATTCTAGAACTTCTTTTCATTAAAATGAGGTTCACACATTAAAAAATAATTAAAAAAAAAAACACCACAAGGACAAAACAAGAAGCATGTCCACCCATCCAATGCAGTGCAGGTAGCTTTGACTAGAGTTT
The DNA here is from genome assembly GCA_013399365.1 of Pampusana beccarii. Taxonomy (NCBI): domain Eukaryota; kingdom Metazoa; phylum Chordata; class Aves; order Columbiformes; family Columbidae; genus Pampusana; species Pampusana beccarii. The sequence goes on along the minus strand of VWYH01002340.1, from coordinate 790,735 downwards.
GTATTTTCAATATGCACTGAACTCATTATCATGCTACCTATGTTAACAAGAAGCATCATTGTGTACGCAGCAAGAATGTTCACTTTTTCTCCATACAGAATGGAAGATCACAAACCATCGTTATTCAAACAGAGTCCATTTTTCCCTCCTGGATCTGAATTCCCCAAACGGTAATTAATTGGGTCAAAAAAATAAGCAATAAATTCATGGCTGCACTGAAGTCTATGCTTTCTTGCTCTTCTCATTAAAAATATCTGAGTCTTATTTAAGTCAACCAAACTTAAGCATGAGCTTAAGCACTTCATATAATCTTGGTCTAATTCAGTCTTAGTCAGGATTCACCCTCAATACTCTTAGGAAATGCGGTCAGATGGCCTTGTCTCAGGGCAAAAACGAATAAAAAGGCTATACCATGTATCACCTTTCTATAATAATGCCTGTGTAGGTGACTTGACTTTCGGATTATCAGGAAGACCTATCTAGAGACATAGGCCTCACAGAATGACAAGCGTGTAGTGAGAAGTTCAGACAGCGAATGCAAAACGTATTCTTGTCAGAAACAGAAGTGCAAAGATATTCTGGAGACAGTACTTTAAACAACCACTTCACAAACATCTGTAACTTCAGTGCTATAACACTCTCAATCGAAGCTCTGAACCAGCATGATGGAATCTCAAAATTAGTTCCTCTCTGCGATGCCAGACCAAGATTCAGATTCTACAAAGGCTTACGTGCAGATGTAACTTTACTTATTCATCCTCAGAGGTGAAGTTCCTCGTTCAGAGCGGCTGCGCTGCTCACGGGAGCAGTCACACCTACGCCCCTGCAGAGTCACCTCACTTGGCCCTGATGCTCCCTGGGCTCGCCAGAAGAAAGACGACCGCAGAATTTATTAGCAATCTTATCAAATTCAGCTCAAAATACAAAACTTAGTCTCACAGAGAAAGATGAGATTGTTTCTGCTTCATTGACATTCTGACCACAGCTGCATCTTAAGGCTGATTTCTCACACATGGAAGAATTAACTCTCAAAAAAACATTTGCCCTTGATCATGCTCTGTTAAACGTAGAACTACATCCATAGGAAAACACAAAGACATACCCTATATCACTTTAATTTTGAATGGGAAAGAGTAATGTTCCAATTGCTTTTCTGTATTCCTTTGACATTTGAGGGCTTATTATTTCAACAAACATTCTTGGTATAATTCCAATATTCTAAAATTCTGTATATTATTTTAATATATAAAATGTATTAGCAAAGGCTTCCATTTGCCATGAAATATTACTGAATGCTGATAAATTACTGTGTGACTAAAGTAATTTTTCCTTACAGTCTCCATGTAAGTGTAAATTGAGTCATAAAAATCAAAATATGAGTTATGTTCAACTGAAAATAATGATACCTACTGAGTGGTCAAAAAATGTTAGTAGCTATTAAATAATCCTCACTGCATATGGTGATGTCAATCAGTACTATTATTTTACCCGTATAAGAGAAATGTAGGAAGGCAGAGCTGCACACTGCAGAGTGATACACAAGTTAATCATCGTCACACAGCACATTATTGTCAGAGCTCAAGAATGTCTTTGATCCCTACCTCAGTTTCAGAGCTTTGAGGTCGCCCTTTTGCACAGCATTTAAATGTGGCGCATATATACAATAACACATATACAGAATGAATGGTTGAGCTGCAGTAAGTCATAGTGTGATTGTTGCATTATCAATTATTAAAAAAAAAAAAAATAAAAACCCCACACAAACAAAACCCCAGCTACTTCACATGTACATATAGCCTTTTTCAATATTTTTCACCAAAACTGTGAGCACAGGGAAGGATAGTGACCATACACATCGATTAAATGGATCGGAAGCACTTAGGAGGAGATGCTGTGGTCTGTTCCATCCGTGATGGAAAAGGAAGAAGTTGAGATAGGCCTTTGACATAATGGAATTGACGAGAAGAAAACCAGAGCAGCGAGGACACCTGGACAGCCCTGACAGCCCCAATGTCCCACACCATGTCCAGACCCAGAGGTCTCAGCATCTCCACCAATGAAACCTCTTTCTCTCCCTCATACATCACTTATTGAAACAACAATGTCAGCATATGAAAAGCCGGAGTTGCCCATTGAGAGCTGGTATTTGAAAATACGGAAGAAAACGGGCACGTTTATGGGAAACAACCCTCTGGGAAGTATGAGTAATCTAACAAAAAAACGGCCATAAAATTTTGGTTTAAAAAAGCACACTACCCCACTAGTAAATATTGCATAAGCGACATGTCCAAGGATGAGATAGGAAATTAAGGTCTTTCACAAACCAATCTCATGATTTCTACAATACCATACCGACAGCTGTAGATCAGTACTTTGCTGCTGCTGAACAAACAGCAAAATCTGTTAAATGTGTCTTAATCCTGTATTAATACACATTAGTAGAATATCCATATTTTTCATGCCAAAATTATTTCTAGATGAAAACAGAGAATGATTTCCTTTCAGAAATGGAAAAAAAATACAAGTTATGGCACCATCTGGTTGTACTAAGAATTTTATGTCTAGCAGTTATAAAAAAATAAAGAAAAAAAAAAGGAAAAGAAAGGCGACTCTTGTAGTAAAAAGGGGAACAAAATCTAAACTATTCCCTTTATTATGAGTGAAGTGGCCACAACCTGGATCAGCTATTTATGTTGCTTTGTGAAGATGAACCCTGCATTTTAATAGAACTATGCTTGGTAAGTTCTGGGATATTAAATGGTTCTAATCCTATTCTACTTTATGACTAGTTCAAGAAATGACCTCTAGCTAGATCTGGCCTTGTTCTATCATGCAACTAGATTTTTCTTACAGAAAATAAATTAAAAAGGTGTGACCTTGCTGAGGGCTTGCAGAGAAAATGAGGTACATCTTGTCACAAGCAGAAGAGCCTATTTGAAACACGGTTTGTTCAATTTGAAAGGCTGCTGCTTTCCTCAGATCAGAAGTTAAGATAAAGGCAGTTGGATGAAAGAGGAGAAACAGTTCCAAGAGATGAAATTAAAGAGCTACACTGGAAACCCATTCAGCGACACAGGGCCTTTTTTGTGTGCGGGTTTATCTCGGACTCATCAGCCACACCTTGTCCCCACACAGGAGCACAAAGCCTGTCGTGTCAGGAGAGGATGAGGATGAGGACCGCTCGCCCATGGGAAGCAGAGGACACTCGCTGCACCCCTTCCTCACGTGGCAGGGCACGGCAGAAATTAAATAACCAACCCAAATTTTACACCTTGTGCTCAAAAGAAGAAAAAACAAAGTACCTGTTTCTCTCAATCTCAGCAGCCGCCTCGTGGTCTCTGTGCCTTCCATCACCAAGACATGGGGCACCAGTGGGCAGCATTCCCAAACATCCAGCACTAGTGAGCACAGAGGTGGTTCATTTAAAGCAGGTGGCAGAATAGCCCCGCCCAAAAGCTGGGTTTTAAAACCTGCCACACCTTTACAACCAGGAACTCATGCTCAATTCCTTTTTAATTTGACCTACTAAAAGTATACAGCAATTTGTATGACAGCGCCTCACCTGAATAGCTCATATTTGTGTCAAAACAGGTTCGTTTCATCATTGCCTTGCTAGTATCTTAAATAACTTCCTTTCTTATAGTCACAAAAAGTAACGGGTAGCAAGGTTGTGACTCAGCTGCATCATTAAACACTCATCTAAGCCTGGCAGGAATTCAGTCAGGTTAGTCCTGGTTTAAGGCTCAGCAGCATGGTCCACCATGCAGGTGATCAGTTTTGTACTTGCAAGCTTTAGGTACCCTGCTTTAAGTATTGTAAAAGCAGCACCACAGTCTGTAAAAGATTGCCTTACAATTATCTCACAGCAGCTATTTAAGTAACACCCAAGCATATGTTGTGCTAATTCTTATGACCAAATACAGTTTAATTTCACTTGTTCAGCACAAAACCTGACAGTGAACAAAGCTTTTGGTGAAGTGACAAGTGGAATTCCAAACAAGTAAGACAAATATTTCCTCCAGAGGCAAAACCTACTGCAAAATATTAATCTCTTCTTCTACACATCTTCACATGTCTTTGGTGAAACACCTGTCTGGAATTGTTAATAACAAATATTTTTCAGGGTATACACTTCAAAGACAGTACTGCAATGTCAAGCAGTGTAAAACTTTTGAAGTAATTTTAGCTAAATACTTCTGTGACAACTGTCTGAATCAATTTGTCTTAGCTGACTATATTCTGGTATTATAAAAACCTAAGACCTGGTTATCAGCCAAAAAGGTAAAAATTTGAGTGAAGTCATAACTAACAAGTTGTATGAATCAAACACCAAAAAAAAGAAAAAAAAAGAAGATAATGTTGTAGTTGATTTAGGAAATTATCAATGCCCTCTGCTTTCTTAAGAAGAAAGAAGGCTCTTTATCCTGAAAGGACCAAATGAAAAAGTATTTCATGCCCACTAAAGTGCAACTCAATAAACCAATGAAATCATGATAACTCAATCATAAAGGAATTACAAAATGAGAATATTATGTCCTACTTTGCTGGCATAGTGAAATGTTACTCCTTAACCAGGCAAAAGATACAGATTCAAAATAGCATGATGCTAAGATAGGATGGATATTTTTAATTGCTGAACAACCTCTCATCACAGGCAAGTGATAAGGCCAAAAAAGTAAAGGAAAAAAGCAAAGAAAAAAACCTCTGTGTGTGTGTGTGTGTGTGTGTGTGTGTGTTTGAGGTGAGACAAGGAAAGCAAACTGAGACTGGAGACTCAGAAAAAGTTCTGAGAATTACTTACAATTGTCCTAGGGAAAAAAAAAAATACCACCCAACAAAGAAGGTCAAGCTGACCTCAAGATTCTAAGTCAGGCTCTCGAAATCCCAAATCATACAAAGCGCCATGACTTCAAGGCATATAAACATAAGAGGATTAAGGTAAGTGTCCCACCTAAAAGCCTGAGAAAACAAAGATTAGTTTTAAGTACTGAAAAGAAACACAAATCATATGGATGCCCAATGCACAGGAAGGAATAATTGTTAGGATGTATTAAGAGCACACTAAAATAAGCACTACAAAACATAAGGGAAAAATCCAGGTTTGATTGCCACCTTCTGAGAGCAAATATACTCATGTCAAAACGTAACAAATATTAACGACTTAAAGAACCGACTCAAAACCTATTGAAGTCAACGGCAAGTTTCTCATTGACTTCAGTCAGCTAAGACCCTCTGTTTAGAAAGATTAAGTAAGACAAATACAACTGCTCTTTCTAGGAGAAGGCAGTAAAACAGCTGCTCTCAGCTCACGGTACCTACCTGAGTGACTTCAGGAACACCCTTATCAATCCAGCTACAACAACAAAGGCTTTCCTTATATGTAAACGCTAAGAAACAGTTTTTGCTACTTAAGCTATCAGGCGCTCAGTCGTATTTACATTTATGCTACATTTATCTTAGCAGAAAAAAAAAGTGCGGTGCCTTCTAAAGGATGACATTAGTTCTGGATGTTATTCCACAAGTTTGAACTATGATGGTCATGTCTTGACTCTATGAGATGTCACATGAAATTTGAGCATGCACCCCGAATTCTGTATTCATTTTCATGTCAGAGAATATTTACAAATAGTTATGATGCAATTTTTTATGCTCCTGACTAGAGTGAAAGGGAAGTAATACATATGGTTTATGGACTGACCAGCTTTCCAACAGTGCACACTACTTCAACAAGTTCTTATTTAGCCGAATAAATTCAAGTTTGGAAAAATCCCATTCATCATCTTGGTATACATCTGTTGGAAGTAACCACTGTCTCGTGGTGTTACTGAGCGCTTGAAGAGTTATCCTGTCCTATTCCAATACAATTCAGTAGGACAGAAACTTGAACTAACCTACCATATGTGAATTTTTCAGATGAGGCTCACAGCTGAACCAGAGGCAAAGGGCTGAGCAGGAACCAGCAGGTTCCACCACATCTGAACTGTGCCCCACCGCTACCTCCTCCATGGGAACTAATAAACCACACTGTTTCAGAGGAAAAGGAAAATATGACAAGCAATTAAGCGCTGTCAAGTCAATAACCTTTTGTCATGAAGCCAGTTAATGGAGGAAAAGTTCCCTTTTATTTCATACTCAATTCTTCCCACAGGTTGCTTTATGAAGTCTCCTATCACAATATCAGGGTTGTTTATAAGCAGAATTACATATTTTTTTAAAATAATTAGGTAGTCTTAGGTCAATTTTCCATGAGCAAATCAAGACAATCATGGTTCAACTGGCCAAGATAACCGTTCACTGGAACTTATAGTAATTTGTATTTAATAAAAACTCTTTTCACCTATAGGCCCAGTACACACCATGTTTGATTTCTCTCAGGAGGGTTTTCCTACTAGTCCTCTGAGAAAAGAGAATACTATTCTCCTTCAAGATGAGAAGTAGTAAGCACATTGTCTTAAAGTACTTCTTTAAGTTATCGCCTCTTCCATTGGCTTTTAGCATCTCGAACACAGTCTGAAACTTGAAAACACATCAAAACAGTCCCTTTTCAATTACTTTCATAGGAACTTTCTCCAGAATTTGTTTAAAAAGTGTTTAAGTTGTTAAACATCACTGTTCAGCAAAAACTAGGCTTCTGTTTAGAAAATACTAATGATTATTTTTAAATCATTCTGTTAATGTTTTCATTCAAATAGATACAAAATTCCTGCAAAAGACTAAATTAATATTATCTGCAGAATGTTATTTTTATACCATCAGTGGCTAAACAAAACTAACTTCTTAATTAAACCAACCTTTCTTGCGAGCCTTTCCTGCTGATGCCACCAGGGAGACACACAAGCTGCACTGTTCAAACCACTTCCAGCCATCCCTTTCGCAGAAAAACGTGAAGTACACGAGGTAGCAGTTCACAACAAGCACATATTTGGAGGGGTTTTATTGCTGTTTCCTAAGAGCCTTCGATACAGGTAGAATCTAATTCTCATTACTCAGTCACCCCCTGCTCTCACTTCCTCTGTCAAAGGACTTTTCATTGCAAAACCGACAGCAACTCAACAACTACATTGAGGACGTGTTGGGGGAGCAGTGTGAAAACACAAGGCTGGACAAATACATGCGCTGTTTCTTATCGGAATGGCTTCAACACCCACGGGAGGTGCAGGGGGGGTGTGAGCAGGACACCCTCCCTTTCCCCGGGATGAGAGGAACGCGGTGGCCGGGGTCTTGCACGTCTGGTTCCCGAGATGCTGCCAGAGCACAAACAGCAGCGTCCCCCAGACCCGTCTCCTCCAGCATCGCTGTGAACCTTGGCCATGACCGAGCCCAGCGAGAGCCGATCGCAGCCTGGCCGTGGGGGACACAGTTCTGCTCTCCCCCCATTACCGGGACACACAGCTCCTGTGGTGACTTCTCCTACGATCTGTAGCCTGCGCAGGGAAACCCCCGAAGGAAAGCCAGCAGCAGAGCTATTGCCGATGGCGATGCTATGGAAAGAAGTGGTAGTGACAAGATGACATTGAGAGTCTGACACTGTAGATTACCTCAGAACCATATCAAAATGACTCGCAGTTATCAGATCTAGATGACAATGAGACTCCAGCATCACTGTCATCTATACTGAAAAAATAAATAAATGCTACATGCCACTAGCCACAGCAATGGATGGTGATTAGAGATATGCTGTAGCAATGCTGTCTGTGGTAAGGATGGCTCAGGAGCTTTGATGATTAACCTAAACTCAGACTTACACAATTTTGTCTTTTGATTAAAGGGAAAAAAATATGCATGAGTGCTATATTTAATCTAGCAATAACTCAGCCCACAATCACAAAGTGCTGATGATTGCGCCATATCAGATATCAATAAATATTGAATTAGTACTCATAATTCTGAACGTGCAGAATTGCAAGGATGTGTGTGTCTGTCTTTGGGCTAGTAAACTGGGTATAGGGTTGGTAAAGCTTCTGCGTTCCTAACGCCTTCCCATGAGCGGCACCCAGCAATCCCATCTACAGGCATAAAGCACGAGCCACACTAACAGCCAGCAAACTCGGGCGACCTGGAACAGCAGACAAGGGCCCCCTGCTACAGCCGGCGCGGTACCCAGGTCGGCTCTCTGACGGAAATTGAGCAATAAGGCAGGTGACACCAGCGATCACAAGTGTACAGCAAGGTAAGAGGGGCAGCTGCAATTACCTGGAACAGTGAACAGCAATATCCTACAGGCAAAGAAACAACATACCCATGGATGAACGTGAGAAAATAAATAACACTTTTCCTCCCTTTTTATCCAAAAAGGTATTGAATAATAAGTCTATTTTTTCCATTCAAACTAATTTAACTAGAACATTGTTGTAATTGCTGTCCAAAACCCCCTCTTTTTTTTTTTTTTCTGTGAAATTTCTGAAGAAAAAGCATTTAAATTTTTATTTCAAAGGACAAGAAGTTGCTTCAGACTGACCACCAAGTCATTTGTCTTTTACTGGCATAGTTATCTTTCTCTTCCTTTTCCCTTTCATTAGAATCATATATAGAAACTACAAGCTAATGAAACAATGATGAACATCTACTTCAATAACACTGAGAATTCTCAAATGTGCTTTGTTTGTTTTGTTTTTTTCTGCAAAATTAACATATTAGAGACTATTTACCACTGTACAAAATTCCTTTCTTTATTTATGAAAGCTACATCTTTACTATCATGATGTGAAATGAAAAGCCTCCTGTACTTGTTGCATACAATTAAGCTGCAACAAAAGGCAGCCCAAGCCATTTCACATTTCATAGGGCTGCAATTATTCTTTAACTGTTAGAATATGCTGTCCCCCAGGAGCTAATTACAGAAAAGCTCTCATCACACACAAGAAACACACAAACAAATCCTTCAAGCACAAAGCAAATGTTCAACATTAAAGAGATGCATTCAGGAAGTCACACCAATCAGTTTGGTTCAGCTAATTACTAATCTGATTTCTGGAGTAGTTGCATTAGATAATTATGATGCCCATTCACAACTTGAAAGCCAGCACTTTGACTGATTATAATAAAGATCTAGGACTCAAAATAAAAGTAAGGGCAAAGTATGAACTACACATCAGAAGGGCGCTGAGGGGATGTATTATATGTGTTTATTGATGGCCTTTCCTTCAGCACTTTGCTTGGGCTGACCCATCCGGAGTTTGCTGGACAGAAATCAGAGAATTGTTCTGGTTGGAAGAGACCCTTAAGATCACTGAGTCCAACTGTTAACCTCACTCTGGCACTGAACCAGAACCTCATCTATACATCTCCTAAACACCTCCAGGGATGGTGACTCCACCACTTCCCTGGGCAAAGGAAGATCTCCATTGACTTGGCCAACATTTGGATCAGGCCCAGAACAACAAGGCACTGCTTTGCTGTACAGATTATATCACTGAAACACCCAGGAAAGAGCTTTGAGGGGTTGGTTTTGGCCAGGACGAGGTGCAGTGAGCTGCAAGCACAGATGAGGGCTCATCTTGGCCACCCCCGACCCTGAGAATGTAGAGTACAACAATTCCTTGTTTCCAATATGACCCAAACTCTAAATTACATTGTAGTTTAGACCTGACAGACTTGAAAATATTTGTTTGCTGAAACTCTAATAATTACACTTTATAGGAAAAAAGTTATTCTAATTAAAAGTCTGATTAAATAAATATACTGATTTCGGTTACCAGTCCAGCCCCTAGAGTTTGCTCCCCTCAAAAGGCTTTATAACAAATGAGGAAAAAAAAGTAATTGGAAGCCCATCTACTGCACATATACAGAGAGGAACCCATTGCAAGCGACAACACAAGTACAGCAGCAAAGAAATACTAATTCAAACTCTTTACTAGATTACAGCCTTGCACATTTAGCACCATTCACGATTGTTTACAAAAAGCCATTTTATGCATTACAATAAAGACAAAAAACATAGAATATGACCTATCTTTTTCAGCATTATCATGTGTAACACCTGCATTGCCAATTAATTCATGGTGGCATTAAAGAAGCATGAAATTTAAGCAAACCCTGAACTTTAAGCAGGTAAAACAGCTTCAGCAGTACATACTTAGCAGTCTGTGCCAATTTGAGGCAACAGTAGTGATTAAAATCATATTTTAAATAAATCAGACAATAAAACAGTGAAGAAGTTTCACCTTCAACTTGGCGTTCACATAAAACTTAAGATTAAAGAAAATAAAAGAGACAAAGGCTGGCAAAATAAATATTGGAAGCAAATTTTCCCATGAATCCAACTGCAGTAGTTGCACATGGCTGGGTCAAATATCCTCTGCATGACTTTGAGCGGTTCCTCCTGCATAGCTCACCATGGAGGAGTCTATCACGCTGCTTTTTAGACCCACACCCACAAAATTGCATTGGTTGCTAAAGATTTTTTGTTGTTGTTTAAAACTCAAATAAAATATAATACACATTCAGACTGGCGTTCTTCCCCCTCAGTATCTACAATAAGGCAGAACTGCACGAGGAAATTGTTTGCACACAGTCACGCTGGACACGTTTTTTAAAGCATTAAGGTGAAAGGGATTCTTTGCTACTGTTAAACTAAGTGCACGAGAGTTGCAAATCTGTATTTCAAAGTCAATAGGCTACAATATATTTACAGGCCTGCCATATGTGATAGCTTAAAATTCAAAACGGAACAAAAATTGCGTGGGGTGGAAACTAATGTTATGGAATCTGAACCAAGGCTACATTTATATTTCACTTTAATGCTCTAGCTGTTTAATCAAAATATGAATAAAAGGTCTAAAAGACCAACACACAAAAATATCATAGTTCTGGAATTTAGCTTTAGCTTCCTATTGTCAACCAATTACTGTGTAATTTTTTCCCTGTGACTGAATAACTAACTGTTAGCAAATAATGAAAAGGCAATTACAGCAGAGCTTTGTTCATATTACCCTCTTCATTTTATTCAGACTATAATTATTGTCAATGCTGGAGGCTTACTGTACCATGTAAGTGGCACCAGGGAAGAAAATGGAATGGGCTGGTGCATGGAAAATTGCAAATGTCACAGCTACCTTCATCATCACCGTTGGACTTCAGAGATTAAAAAAATAAGCAGCAAAAAGCTCTCCATGTGTGTTTTGCAAATTCTTTACCTCAAGCTGTTGCAATGGCTGATGAACTGGTAGAAGGGGAAAAATTCAAGTACCATGTTTGTTCTTCTTTTTGTTCTTAACCTCCCTGCCCCCCCGAACGTTTTTATTACTATTTAATTCCCAGGAGACATTTCCTTTTTGCCACAGTGTGCCTGGAAACAAACTCAGGGAAATATTATTTTAGCAGCGCTTCTCATTAGTGATGTCCATGCTGTTCTATAACAGAGAGTGGCATATAAATGATGTATTTTATGGGGTTTGATCTTTACTTCTTTGCCACATACAGACACATCCCAACAAAAAAAGACTAAGATTATGACCTGTAGGTGTGGATTTAGCGTGCCGTATTTAGGGCCTGACATTGACCGTTCAGAATACATTGTTTCCCTGGGATTCTAGTATTAATCAAAAATGATGGATACAAATCAGAAATGTGCTACTCCATTTGTAGCTTCTTCAGAAATAAATAGTATTCCTATGTATCATTCACGTCGCTTGTCTCTTGGTATTGCTGGTGACAAGATATAAACATAGTAAAACTGTGGTTTATGCCTTCATGTGCAATGTTGTCTTTGTTTTTAAGGTAAGTAAATCACTATATAGCCAGTTAATTTTTTAGTATAAAGTAAGGCTGACATACATTAAAGGACATCATGCATTGATACCGACTTATGTTAAAACCGGCTTCCAAACTGACTGGCAAATTTCGTTTTGAATTGCTTAATATAATGCATGAAAATTCTTCTGATCTAGGTGAGAAAAAGAAGTGTAGTTTTATATTTTCCTAAAATTAAGCTGCTTTGTACTTTTATTGATCTCCTCATCATATATATTTATATTCATCATCCTTATTCAGTTTTTTAGCTCTGACCATTTATCTTGTACCACTGTTGCTAATCTATGTACTTGCCACAAACACTATATTCATAACCTAACATTTATAATTGTTCCTTCTAGTCCTTAATACGGTATTTGGCCATCCACTATCCCACAGCATTTCTTCAACACCAAACCTTGTCACATCCTCATCAAAATGATCAAAAGGCACCATATTAGGAAAAATAAATGACTTATTTTTTGGAGGAGAGAGAAAGGAGACACAGAAAAATTAAGATGAGTTAACTTCTTAAAAAAAAAAAAAAATCTAATTAATCTAATTGAAGTAATTTGGCTGTACTAGCATGAAAACCAAAGCAGCAGTTATTTATTCCAAGGACTCTTCTTGCTCCTATGTGTTCAGTCCACACCATCGATCATTTGCCACCACACCAAACAGACAGCAGAGCTCCGTGCTTACAGGGCACGTGAGTTAATCAGCACTAACTCATTAAAACATACTTCAAATACAAAAAATAATCAGGGAAGACAGCAGCAAAGGCTAAGGGTGGGAAGGATCATAACTTAATTATGACAACATAGTTGGGACTTGTTACAATTACGGAATCCACACTCTGGAGCAGAAGACAAGTAAATGCAGGGCGAGCACGAAAGGCACCGCTATCAGGTTTGTACCACAAATAGCAGCTTCCTACTCCCTGTCTCCAGGCAGGTTTTCTGTAGACCTAGATCATCTAGAACAGGCCAGGGCCACCATATGCTCATCACCAAGACGAGTGTCACCACAGATGACTGTACATTTAACCTTCGCCTATCTAGGACCATCTCCATCACCCTTCCAGAAACTACAAGTCCAGTGTGGGGAGAGACGGTCTCTTGAGGTCCCTGCACAGGAATAGGTGCCTGAAAACTAGTGGAAGATATTGCTAATTGTGGTGGACAACAGCAAGAAACACGAAGAGGAATAAGAGGGCAAAATAAGTAAAGTAAGCCAGGAAAACTTTTGCTGGTGTCCTGGATATGAAATGCACACACAGGATGATGCACTGTAACACATGTCCTCTCACAACTTCGGGTTATTTTTGCCTTTTTTCTCGTGCAGAAAGACAACGGTCCTCTGGTGGTACATCACTTTAGGATGTGAAAGACGTAGAACAATATTTTTTTTCCCCTAGGTTTAGACAGCAAAGACAACAGAAACTGCCTTAAGCCCAAACTCCCTATTCCAGGTAAAAGAATTACTATAAAACACCCACAAGCCAGAGGAGTTCGCAGTGCAGATGAAAGCACCAAGAATCTCCCTTCATTCCTTAAAATTTCTGAGTTTCTATCACTATTATTAGACACAAAAGAACTGGAAGTAAACAGAGTTGGACATAGTAGGCAAAGAGCACATTGGTACATGACATCATCCTAGGGTTCATCACCAAGAAAAAGAAAATAACACATGTAGTGTTGCTGTCTCTCAAAACTCTTCATAAAACTTGCAGTATTTTGTGTTTTACTTTAAACACTTGCTGCCAAAATCTAAGTATTACAGCTTCCTACTGAGTTTGAATCCTGCCATTTCACAGAAAGCTAGAAAAAGAGAAAGCCTTTACATACCCATTCAGATTTCTTCTTGTCATAAGAGTTTGAGGTTAATCTTACTATTATAAGGTGACTTGATTCAGGAAAAGTTGAGGTTAATATTACAGGTATATCATGCCTGTCTAAATTTATTACCTTAATTTAATTTCCCAGAGTATCAGCTAAACTTCTGAGTGTGTCTGTCCTTTCGACAGCAAACAGACATCGTCCAACACCAGCCACACATCCAAACCCCTGGGCCAGGAGCCCCCTCCGAAACAGGAGCTCAGGAACCCCCCGGGTGCTGCCGAGTCCGAGGGAACGACCCCAGCCCTTCCACAGCAAAAGGCTGATATGCCAAAAAACTTTCCTATAAAGTATTTTTTAGAGCATGGATCAACATCATTCAAGAAATATGCTCACACTTGTCATAACCAGTCTTTCATTTAGAAACACCGAGAGCTTTCATGATCTGATTGTGGTGTGTGGCACTTACTAAGAAATACATCCCACGTGCAAAACAAGGCTCTATAGTGAGTTTAGCCGATCTGAAATACCATTGGTGGGGAGACCCGGATCTTCAGCAACCCCCCTGTGATGCATTCACAACAGTGAACCTTCATATACTCACATTGGCAAACCAAACCCAAGTGGGAATTAACTGTGGCTATTATTTCTGCAGTCCCAAAAGTTTACACGGTACACGTAAGAAAGAGCCTGCCACTTGATCTCCAACTACACAACTGTGTTTGCAGTTATGTATCCGGGTAGTCAATTAATGCTCATAAAATGCCTTAATGGAATAAAAATAATTTAGCTATCCTATGGAAGTTAAATTCAATTCGTGTTTAATTCATTATCCATAGACAAACCAACAGCTTAAATAGTTTTGGTTTTTTTCTCTTTTTAAGTAACATTATAGCTGGGAAATGTGAATAAAATCAATTGCATACAGACAGCACAGTAAGGGCAGCTCCCTTTTTATACATTTTCCCTGGCAATGCTTCAGGACCTTTGTGGTCTGTGGTCATTTTTCAGTTCTCTGTGTCAACACAAACAGACTTTTCAGCTCCAAAAGGAATGCATCACACATTAAATCCTTACCAAATTTAAGTCTACTTTGTCATTTTTTAGATCCTGAATAATATCATAAACTTTTGGGATTACAGAAATAATAATGACCAGAGCCCAGGCAATTTAAGCCTGCTGTGCTAATCACAGAGTAAAAGAGCCTTTTATAATAACATCTATATGCTACAAAAATAGAGATCTTTCAAACCACCCAAACCCCTGCTCTTTCTATTCCCTGCAACAACGCAGAGGCCATTGCTGAGATAATGACGTACATCCTCCAGGCCATTCAGTTCACGTCCCAACGTGCATGAAAAATAATCTGATCACTTTTTCTTTTCATTAAAAAAATCACCATTTCTTAAAAACAAAAAAACCACCCTGATTTATTGAAAAAGGTAGTATGATGTCAGTGAGAATTAATGTTTCCCATAGGCATACTAATAAGCTCCATGACATAATAACTTGTTATACTACACCAGTGGGACCTTAAAATTATTCCAAAGATAACATAACACAACACTTGAAGCAGCGGGAAACTTCCAGCAAGCTTTTAGATGTTTTACAGTGTTACTAATCTTTGAATTGCTTGGAAAAACTGAAAGGAAACAGAATATTTAAAATTGGAAGCACTGCAGTTAGAAAATGACTCCATTCCAAATTCCAAATGTGCACAGGAGATTAATGTCAATGTAAAAAAAAATAGCAGCAGAAGGGGGGAAGTTATTAAATGCACTTTCTAGGTTGGACATGTGCCTTTTGGTAGTCCAGTGAAAATCTGTTTTTATTTGGCTGAGTTATGAGGGTTTAAAAGAACAGACTTGCACACATACCAACTTCTTATTAATGAGAAGTTGGCTTTATTTATTTTTTTGCAAATGAAATTTAAGCTAATGATTGCTGAGCAACAACAACAGTACATGCTTGAGAAAAGAAGCAGAGATTGGTTTTCCTGCAGCACATAAGGATACCATCTAATGCCAAAAAGACCCTCTGAAGTCAAACTAGGAATTAGGACACTGTAAGCTCATAACTCTGTATGGTGTAGCAATATGCTCTCCAGGGCTAAATACTCAAAGCAGACAAAAAAAAAAATTAAGTGGTGTGGTTCAGCTCACTAAAATGTCACAATTTGTATTTCAATCTCCATATTCAAACCATTCATGCAACCAAGCTATGTGAGATGTAAGGGAGTAACCACAAACTCCTCAAAGAAAACCCACCGGGTGACTGCTTGGGCAGAGATTTGTGTGCCCACCAAACAAGGCCAAAAAAGTTTTCCTGTGAGGAGGTGGAGAGCCCCACAGGAGCACAGGAACAGCACTAAGCAAAGGCATCGAGTTTGCCTTTTCCAGGGACGCTGCTGCACGGCCGAGCGGGTGGTGACAGCAGCTTCAGCTGTGTGGGAACACCAGTCACCCCGTCCACCCAGGGCCCGCCTGCCCGAGCAAGCTCGAGCAGGGGGTTTATGGAGGCGCAGATCCCAGCCCAGATGAAACACGAGCGCAGCCTCGTTAAGCCTGAGCTGTGCTCTGTCACCCTGGGTTGTGCGAAGTTCTGGCATTACAGCTTGTGTGTCTTGGGCAGAGATACTGCTTCTTTCCTTCAATTATCAAAATTGCATTTCTGTATGGCTCGCATCACCTTTGCTGCATTATCTCTTTGAACCAGCTTCCTTTCTGTTTGATTTAGTTTCACCACCATTTCTTCTTGGCCTTGCTAAGTCATGTGCTGTAATTCTCTGCTTGGCATTACTTTCTGTCACTTCTTAAGGGATAACATATCCCTGACCATTGCTTCCAGCTAAACTGTACAGTGTTCAACCAATGCTAGAAATGAATATTCCATGCAAAAAATGTTAACCTTTGATCCAGATGCATCTCTGGAGTAAGTGATCCCATTGTGCCGCAACCCTTTGATCACCCGCACAAAAATTGGAACCATTTGCAAAAGTAAAGCTTGTGATTTGCACATAAACCAGACCTGATGGGATAGCTTACAGAAGGCTGTACTATCTGAACGTTAGGCTGGGAATGCTTGCACAGTCCTAATACGGCGGTGGTGCACTAAAACAATTCCCATCATGGGTTGGAAACACAGACTAAACCCAAGTTTCTACTCAAAAACCCTGAAGAAGGAAGCGTGGTGGTGTGTCTAAAACAA
Organism: Pampusana beccarii; assembly: GCA_013399365.1. NCBI lineage: Eukaryota > Metazoa > Chordata > Aves > Columbiformes > Columbidae > Pampusana > Pampusana beccarii. Next base: position 773,960 of record VWYH01002340.1, on the reverse strand, counting down.
TAAATCGCCCCAAACTCAATGTGGTAAGCGATCTCACGTTACGAGGTATCCCGAGACGGAGCAGCAATAGGAGCTATGAGAGCCACGTCAGCCATGGAAGATTCAGTTTCCTCCTCATTCGCTCAACTGTTTCAAGATCATGGGAATCTGCAGCAACCATGTGAAACCATTTTCCACAGTGAACCTAGAACACCTGGTGAGCGCTTTGTAGTCGCTGCCAAGCAGCTATCTTTAAAAGGAAGGATAAACTGTAATCTGAAAATGTCAGATACAGACCACGACTGTTACAATAGCAAGGCAGAGAGAAGCAGAGGAGGGGTGCAGTGGGATGGATGCTTTGGGCCTGATAAAGAATAAGAGGAAAATAAATGTAGAAAATTATATGGAAAAGGAAGTATTTTAAGAGTAGGCAAAGGCCACCAAAGGATTGAACAAACACAGCAGCATAGATGAACAGAAAGCGATACATGAATAATTTTGAAATTACTCGTATTCCCACGATCAACAATAGGGAATGGGGAAAAAAAAAAAAAAAGAGAAACTGAAATACTAGATGGAAAGGGTTTTTTTTCCCCATATATAAAACAATATAAAACCGATATACCATTGAAAAAGTGTGTGAGCCTTGTCCCTGGCACAAACTGAAGTCATTACCTTAACCTGAACCATTCATAATCCAAGGAAAAATAAAAATCTGTACTGAAATCTGTTTGCATTTCCTTTATCACATACAATAGACTTGAAGTTGGGGTGGGGGGGGAGAGAGAAAACATATTTGAGCAATTCAGCGAGCTTGTTTCAGAAAAACAACACAAAATTTGTTTCCTTCACTGAAAAGCAAAATGTGGTCTGCTTAAGAGTTTCAGACAGAATAGACAACTCCCCTTAGGATTCTGATTAATTCCTAATATGTACCATGACAAACAAGTTTAAAAACACTGGAGAGACTCACTTTAATACCAGCTTTTTGTCCATATGAAATATGGCTGTATAAGACTCATCTTGGTGGAGACTCTGACTAGAAAAGTCTCTACAGCAATTTTAAAGATTTTTTTTTTACCCCAAATGGATCTACCTGGACAAAATCCAGGTTTCTGAGATTCTTTTTGCTAATTGCAATTGTCTTCAGAGATACTCAGAGATGTTGCTTGTGCTTCTCAGAGGAGTTTTTACCAACTTACATTAACATCAAAAACAACTTTTATGTCAAAGCACAGTGTTCAAAAAAGACTTTATACCAGTTAACCTCCCAGAATGCACTTCCACACCTGATTGTGTGCATCCATCACTCGCTCACTAAAATCTGATCACAAACAGCACCTATCAACAGGCACAATTCAAAAATCCAGAAAGGAAAATGGGTGACATTAAAATGGTGGAAATTGTAAATGCTGTCATTCGGTCCATTTCAGCACAGCTTACAAACACCTATATACATTTATATTTTAAATAAAAAGGTTGTTGTTTGGTTGGTTGGTTTTTTTAGTTAAGAACATAATCAATGAAAACTCACAATTGCATTAACTTATAGTCTAATTGAAAGGGTGCGGCTTGCTTGTCAGTCAGTGAGTAGATGTATTACTACTAACTACTGTGAGCTTCACCTAATTGCAATTTTGACATTGACTTCAACAGGCTGTGCAGTGAGGCCACCAACAATACATTTCTATTGTTATGCATTCCCATAATTGCAGTCTTTTATTCTCAAAGCTTGTTTTTGGTATGGCAAAATGACACGACTTCTATATTAGGAGGACCAAATAAAACACAAGTGACAATTAAAATTTAAGTGTACGTTAATTACATGCCTGGCTATCATCAACTGCATCAAAATGGTGCTGATGAATAAGGACTTATGGCATCTAATACTGAGAAAATTTGAAGTTATGGTCTGCATTAAACATCAAGCCTTTGCAATGCAGGTGGCTTATCTCAAAATACTCTTTCTGTGGGCCTGTTCTTCTCCTGTCTGACACAAGCATCAACATAGTTTGATACGGAAGATGATGGCTAATCTCCCAGGCTGCTTTAATTTCTCATAATTGATTTCCTGTAAGGTACACTGCAAGTATCTTCAGGATTTAGATGATTTCCATTTGTAAATATTTCTAGATAAAAGAGTCATAAGCAATTATAGATCTGACCTCTCAGAAACAAACCCATCTTGCAGTCCAGTGAAAAATGATACATTTTCATGATATAAAGTTATGAGTAAGAGAATAAAGCACACAAGACAGTCCCTTGGTACATCTTGTCACATTTTTAGAGACTGATGCTGTATGGGTCTCATTCAAAACTCATCGATGCTGGTGCAGTTTTTCCTACTCATGTCAGCAGATTTCGGAATGAAATAAGACCGTATGATGGAAAACTTCTGAGGGGATCCTCACAGACACGGCAATGACAGCCTTAAAAAAAGGAAGTTCTTATCTGATGTGAATTTTTGTAGTCTACACACTGGGACTGGGACTCGGACCAGAGCAATCTGCTTCTTTAGGACTACTGGCACTTGGAAAACATGTTTTTTTCTCTCAATGGCCTTATCATTATTAGTACAAATATACACTTCTTTCTCAATCTTCCATCTCAAATTGTCTTTACATTCCTCTTTCCTTCTTACTGCAGGCAAGATGCTTCTTGGCATGCCACAAGCAAGGTGACGATTGCCCTTGAAGCACCTTGCCTGTGTGTCACAAGCACATACAAGTTGAAAAAAAGCAGAATATATGCAAAGGGCATAAGATTCTCCTTGGAAAAGCAGTAGCCAGAAAAAGGAATGTGGCCATAAGATCTTGACGGATTTCTTACATTTCAGTAGTAGCAGTATCAAAATTTATATCCCTCGATACCAAGCTGTTGAAAGATGGGCAGGAATGTTATACTGTGCTGTAAGGTAAGACGGATCCCAGATCCATGGCAGTGGATTAGCTTAAAGCCATTGCTGAGGCTGGACTCACAGGCGTTTCAACTTATTCCATGCTCAAAATAGCCTTAAAGCAGCAGCAGGGTTAGATGACGATAAGGGAAGGCAAATGTAGTAACCCAAAGTCCTTCGAACCCCCTTGTCTCTAACTGCTCAACATGGTTGTGTCAGTGAGCATAAGCAGTTAATGGGGCCGATAAATTTTTAAGACAGAAACTGTCACAAATTATGTTCCTGCATGTTTTATTAGAACAAATCCACCCCTAATCTGAGTTTATTCTACCAAGTAGCTCTCTGGGAAACTATGTCAAACAGAAAGAGAAACAATTTAAGAAATACTGGTAGCTGCAAAGAAATGTTAATCCTTGGACATTCATCTAGCAAAAATCCCTGAAAATAACAGCAGAAAATTTAAGAATTAACAGCTACAGGTAACAGACTTGTCCGTTACACAAATGTATTTCCACAGCAGCAAAGGGAAGAGACTAGAGAACATATTATGGATTTTTGTCAGACAAGCATCCATGTCATGGTTGCCTGAAATTTCAAGACTGAACTTGAAAACCAAAGGTAAACACGTCTTCCCTTAATTTCACCTAACACCCCTAACACTGAGGGGCAAAAAATACATTTAAGTGTCTGCAAATGATCCATGTAAAGGCAACTTAAATGCAATAGGCACTTGGGTCACAGTTCTTCTTTATTTTTGATGCATCATGATACAGTAGTCTGACGCAGAGAGTCACTTTAAATGGTTTAATTTAATGACATGTTACAAAATACGCTGTAAATTGGCACAAGTGTAAAGACATCATTTTGAGTGGTCAGTAACTGGCATTATTTGCCAAACTCTTGGACCAATTCAAGTTATTTTTATCCAGTCCATTACTTAAGCATTATTTCAATTAATATAATGTGTTAAAAAATGTGATAATGTTTCTACTCATTAATGAGAATAAAGAGAAAAAGTGTGAAATCTTGAAAAGGATCCCAAACCCCACAGTCTTCAGGATTTAATGAAAAGGGAAAAAATAATAACGAACACGTATATTTAACTAAAATGTCAACAATTTGAAAATTTAAGTCTTGATTACAAGACTTCACGAGATGAGAGATTTACCAAGGTTTGTCTGCATTTCGACTGCAAATGCCCATGTTGCAAATACTTGAAGTCTAAACATTGTGTTAATCCCTATCAATACTCCATCTTGAAATAATTTAAGCTGTGAATTTAAAAGACCAAGTCCTCCTGTGCTGAACTGTACGAAACACCTCCTTCATTGATAACCTTAAAATCTGCCCCAAATTTCTTCATCACCCTCAGAGAGAAATTTTACCCCATTTGCCTCACTAACAGGAAATCACCACACTGACAAACCAGAAACCACTCAGCAAAGCTGGTTAGGAAAAACTTTCAATTATTCCACCCTCAACACACACAGGGCTTGTTTTAGGACAGGCTTGCCCAAATTCTGTAGTCATCAATGAGATATAATTTTTCTAGCAAAACAGCAAGCTTTAGAAGTCTAATGGATAATCCTCTCGGCCTGAATTAAAAAAAAAAAAAAAAAGACAGAAATACCTGTAGACTAAATTAAAGAACTTTGTAAGCAGAAGAACTACGATGCCTTAGTCACCATGTACATTAAAAAGTTTCTGAAAGTTATGTTGGGCAAGTGTCTGATCTCACGCCAATAATAAAGCAGAGCTTGAACCACAGTTCCCATACATCCAGCTCTCAACCACACAGGCTGCAAGGAGATCTGAACCCCAGTTTTGCCCCTCAGGCTCAGTGCAAGTGTAATCAGGGCAGTGGTGAGAACTGCACACAGCAATAAGCTTTGGGCGCTGTGCGCAACAGTGTGCAGGCAGATCACTTTTCACAAGCATTTGAGTTACAAGTCAATCTCATGCATATGAAAACATTTGTATAAACTCCGGTTATTAGTGCCAAGTTATTCAAGAATAGGTTGGATGCATAAGCCAAGTCTCCAGTTCAAGTAAATCCTCATAGCTCCTCTATGGGTAGTAGACAGACATTAGCACAAATTAGCCGAGGACCTGGCCTAATATCTCTGTTTTATTGTATTTAACACCTTCGCTCCATGACTGTTTTGATGTTTGTCTTCTGAAAGCATTAACCCTGAAGTCACCTGTTCCAGCCATACGCTGGAGAACAGTTGACACTGAAGCGGAGGTGAGGGAGAAGGTGAGCAGTGGAGGGATGGCACTGAAATAAGAGCACGGCAGTTCAGAAAATTGTTCTTAAAGCAGTTCCCTCAGCAGGCTCCACCAATATCCTACCAAAAAATGTCACCAGCAGTACAGTGATTTTTGTACCCTCGGGAACTTGTATGCATGTACTCTATGGATAAAAACACATGGGTGTTTTAGCTCAAAGAATTAATGTGCTTTAGAAGCAAGCCCGCAATCTGTGTGCTGGATCATATCACGGAACTTTTGGATGAAACCGAAGTGGAAGATGCCCTACAGGACCAGACCTGGGGCGCTCCAGCCCAACGGGCATTCACAGTCCGTGGGACGAGTAAGAACCCACTGAAACACATACCGTGTGGGCTTGGCACCCACAGCGCCAACTCTTGCACCACCTGATTCACATTGTTTGCAAACACACACGTAACACTAGAGAGTGATACGTCTCAGTAGATGCTAAGTTATAGTTCAACACATTGTGAGGCACCTTTTGCAAAAAAAAAAAAATACACAGAAAGAACAAAGTATGTAAACTGGCTGCTGTACATATAAGGATCTTGCCTTTCCTACAAATAAATTGATGTTAGTATTTGAAGCCTATGGTGTATAATTAAAAATGTCTAATTCACCCAAGACAAGATTGTCTCAGTGAAAGCTTGTCACCTTCTATATGGGAAAGACATGCATTATGTATTTTTTGCACTGATTTTTCTTTGTTATGCAATGAGGAATGTTTTAGCAATGTATGGCAAACATGCATGCAATTTCTGTGATTTAGAGTTGCTACAATTAGCAGAAGTTAATTTTTGACAGCTAGTTCACAAACCACAACAAGGAGAATTTGAGAATGAGATTCCTTGATACACTAGAAACAAAAGGAGTTTCTTATGCTCATCTGTCAAGAGGAAAATCTACCACCATTCCTTGTTAGATTGTGTAGGTAAAGAATTTGCATTTCAAGAATTCAACTTTGAAGGCGCAAGTAGCTTGTTAAAATTACAGTAATAAAACATGAATTTATAAACAGCTTCTAGTTAAAAATTGGTACTGAAGAAGACAGAAAGAGTTCACTGGATACAGAAGCACTTTCATGTTGTTATTCACAACAATTAACAAAATGTGAAAAAGAGATCTGTACAGAAATGGACACAATATATACATGAAAAAGCACTAGTTTGAGAAACTGGTTTCATTGTGTGTCTTTAGGTCTGTCTCCCATTTAATGGAGCAGGCATGAATCCAGGGCACTAAATTGCACAATATTATTCTAGTTAGATGGCTACGAAGGCCCAAAAGTGACGCGAGATAAGATAATCGTGTCTCTTTCCTTAAGGCACATAAAGGTCACAAAATAACATTTAATTACCCACTCTTCTAATGTTTCAGAACTACTCCAGAGTGAATATTACGAATCAACAACAAATCAAAACATAAATGGCAATTATTTCATGTCTCTGAACAAAAAACAAAATATCTTTCTACCAGAGGAAATCAATTCCCCTTCCACATACTCCGACTGGCCTTGGTATTTTGCAAAATACTACTGCAACTAGTTTGCTGCATTTTTTTAACATTAATATTATTTAAAAAAAAAACAAACAAAAACCAAAAAACAAACAGGTTTCACTGACTAAACAACTTTCTTCTACTTTTTACTGATTCTCCTGCAAGATTCAAGCTAAACAGGGGTTGAGCATTTATTTCAATTGTATTCTTTGAGAAGTGAGGAAAAAAGTGCAAAGTTTGAGGTTAAACCACGTCAAAGGTGTCCACTTCCCCACTTACCAAACTCCCCCTCCCCAAGAGTGTTCAGTAATATCATACAATATAGCCTTCTATGCTGGCAACTATTCTATATAGCCATTGCATGGAGTAAAAAGCGTGTAGCTCTGTCATGGATCCCTTTTTAGGTTGGGATGAGCCAAGCAATACATGCTTCACCATACCATTACCATGAGGAGCAAAGTAAATCCCAACACGTAACACCTGTGATCAGCAATACCAATAATGAGAATGGATCCACAGCAGGTCACAGATCAGGAACACATCTGGTCTCTCTACTTATTCTGTTATGAAGACTGAGCTGTGTTACCGAATCATCAGTTGTAATGAAGATGTCACAGCCCCAACCCCACCTCTATATACCTCAAGACATAAAGGACACTCTTATAAGATTACTCAGTTATTTTTCTGTCTACTAGGGCTCCTCTTCCTTCAACCTCCATCTGCATGTTTCCAAGTCTCCTGTCTCTTCTGGACTAACCATATTAATATTCCTAAAAGATATGAGTAACATCTGGTACCAGTATGTTTCATTTCTACACCAAATTATGCTTCAAAGGCCTGCTGAAAGATACGAAGTCCAACAATTTAGAGTTAATACCTATTCACTGAGTGTTTTGCAGTTCTTAGAAGAAATTATATTGAAGTGAGAAGGTATCTGCAATGTGAACTTCAGGCAGAAGGAAATGGTTGTGATGAACATGGTTTCAAGTGTGGCTATCAGTTCTTGGACAGTTGACATCAAAGTACTGAGGTTGCCCAAATAAGATAAACAAAAACCCCATCTGATTCCAGAGAGCTGTAAATTGGCAGTCATTACCTTCATTCTTCTTAAACTATGAAAAATCTTATATGTTTATTTAAGCGGTGAGCATTCAGAACAACAGATACCAAAGGCATCTTTTCCCCACATTATACACATATCAAAAAAAGCATCTGAGGAAGAAGGGAATTATTGAATCAACATAGCCTAAGCAAGAAAACGTTTTGGAGAAAAGAGTAGCATGGGAGCAAGTTTCCCTGCTTTTGAAGTATCAGGAAAGTTTTAAAATTCTCTGTTCTCAAACCGCCTCGCTTTCCTTACTATTTCTGATTACAGTTTCAAGTATGCAGCCCTCATCAAAATCAAGAAGAGCTGAGAGTTCTTATCTATAGGCAGACCAGACTGCCTGGAGAGCAGCCATAAGACAGCAGTGATCACCAAGTGATGACAGTTTAATTCACAGCTAAGATGCTATTAAAACATCTCCCAGTGTTTCCGAAGATGTTCCAAAATCAGCTCTCATAACCTCCACCACAATACCTGGTCATGACAGTAAGAGAATGACCAAATAATCCCTGTACTCTTCCTTTAAACATAGAGGATTAGCAGATCACGTATTTCTGTAAATCTTCATTGTACCAGACAGTCAGAAGTCATGATAAGAGAGAACCCTGCTCGTAGTCATGACTAATAAAGCACTTGTCACTTCTCTTGGGGTCACCAGAGCTGGAATAAGCCTATCTAGCTTCCCTTACAAAGATATATAGAACACATTTTTAAATGCAAATGACCGCTGCAAACTGTGTAACTTTAACTGAACAGCTATGGAGGACGTATTTATTATCACAATAATACTGCTATCCAAGTATTGTTGCAATTAAAGCAAGACTGATCTCTTACAACAACACAGAGACAAGGCTGGATTACAGGACCAAGTGGTAAAAGCAGCCGACTAAACGGACTACAGATCTCCCGAAAGAAAGTACACTCAGCTTTTGCATGATTTGTTATTTCATCGTATAGTTCTGCTCAAGGGGTAGAAAGTTCAACCAGAGACAAGTAATAAAGAAATCCCTAAGCTCATGTCTGGGCATCTCTGATGTCCAGAACAGTGAATGTTCATGTCCATAAAAGTTCTGGGGTACCAAGCATAAGCACACCTCTGGGCAGGAGTTCCACACAGTTACGCTTCACTCTCTGCAGTTTATAGGCTTCTCTAACAAGCAGTTTGAGAACAGCTAGAAGCCACATCAAGGGAACTTGTACCTGTAAACCAGAAACATTTCCTATGAATTAAGTAAACATATTTAAATGTCGCTACAAGCCTCTGGGAGATGAGACCCCAAGCAAACTGCTCCTGACTCCCCAGGGAGTTTAGCTGAGTCTTGTCAAGCGGGCACCATGTCATCAAAAACATCTGCAAAACCCCAGCGAGCGGCATCTGCTGCTGGAAACTGATAGAGCTCGGACGAGCATCGCTGCGTTTTTCCTCCCTTCTCATTCAAGCCCACTCAACAAAAGAATTGTTTTGCAGACCCTGGTGTTAAAGTGAGGAACTCTCCTCAGAACTGCCGAATGAGGAGCTGGACACCACTGTCAGCTCCCTGGAGCACCGAGAGCTGCTCTTTAATCTTCTAACACGCTTCAGGCAAGGTCATTTTTAATCCTGAGAACAAGATATCACACAACCGAATGGCAAAACCTTTCTAGAACTGCATCAATTCAAAAAGAATTTTCCAACACTTAGCCATAGTTAAAAGAATAGTGGCTATAAGTGATTCAGAGCGATTAAAAGGATAAATCACCCAGGATGTTGGGGAAGATAAAGCCAGTAAAGTGAATAAATGTTCTGGGTGTGGAAGGAGACAGGCTGGTTTATCAGCCAACAGCATGGAGTCTCCAACCTAAGGCTGTTAGGATTAACGTTGCTCTGTCCTTTAAAATCCCTCTAACGTATTCAGGAAAATGAAAGAGGAAGAATGTGCCTAAAGTGAGTGAATGTCATGACAGCCCTGGTCTGAGAGCCCTGGAAGCGCTGAGAAACAAATCCTACAATTTGGCAGCACGAAAGTCAAGAGACCACATCACCGTAGATGGTCTGGAGAAACCTCTTCACGCTGCTGCACCTTTTAGGATGGCTCTAGTCTAAGCAGCAAGTTGTTTAGGTACAAAATTATTTCATTTTGTCTCCAGTGATTAGTTTTGGCCTTATCACCAAAATCAGTAGAAAATGTTGTGGACAAGAACGTTGGAAGGGCTATGTAAGGAAATACAGTTGTCTGATAATTTTTTTTTTTTTTAGGACATACAAGTATAAAATGCTAAAAGTCAAAATTTAGGTTATGTTTCAAGTGTATTGATAAAAGGAAATTACTTGCTTTCTGCCTTGAATACAGGAAAGAAATTCCATCACATACCCCTTTGTGGAAAATAGCTACATTTGTAGGAGCTGCAGAGCCAAGACTGGCAGTTCCCTTTGGTCTTGAAGAAAAAAATCCTTTAAAATATTATCATTTTGAGCTTCCATATATCTGGAAATTTGTTAATCACGTCTGTGTATGAGTAGCTCAGCACAAAAAAAAAAGCTTTTGCTCCCTTCCACTGCTTTAGCAAGACAGGTATCAAGATGGCATATTCATATATCCCTCTGTAGATTTATATGTAAATATGCAAACATCTTCTTGGAGGTCTCTTATTTTCTAAAAAGTCCTTTTGGCTATTTGCTGTTAAAGCTTTACCCATACATATAATATTAGGCTGCCCTTTGGTCTGCATAGCAGAAAGAGCCTGTCATAAAGCTATCTCCCTTCTTCCAGAGGCTCACACAAAACAGCCATGTTTTTAGGGGTAACAATATTCTTCTTAGGGTGACTTCTACAGATAGGAGCTACTTTTCCACAGGTAGCTTATACGGTGCTTAAAATGGGCTCTTTATATAGAAAGACAGCAAATAAAAATACCATTTTTCATGCGAAAATTTAGGAGACACTGGACAAGCCAGTTATACATTTGGGGCTTTCACTGCCAGGAAAATTCACTTCCCCTCGTCTCCTGGACCACTAAGAATGATTTGGAAGACTAGTCATTGTTTCCTTTTTTTTTTCCGTCTTATTAGATCTAGTAGAGCTCCATCTTGGCATGTACAATTCCCCCCTGGGTAAGCAGAGAAAGAAGCAATTAAGTACAAAATGCTAACAAGATGTCTGAGTGACTCAACTGCATTTCTGAAGTATCTGTGGGTTTCTGTACACCTATAAAAACTATTTCTAGGTCAGAGAAAAATAAAAGTTAGGGTAAACCTAGGAAAAAAGTGTCATATTAGGATATTTATATAAACTGTCATTCTTGTGTTTTCCCCAAACCTCATGTGCTCTAAGCAATCAATCAACAGCCTCCACAATCAGACTTTGAGTCCTGATGGAGTAGGAAGATGTCATCCAGGGAGGAAAACATGTGGAAAATCTGTTAGCCATGTGTGTCATTACTGATGTCAACATTTAAGTAAATATGCAAGAACTACCTAAGACTCCTACAGACTTACTGCAACAGAAACAACAGAGAAAGCTCTGCCAGATTAAATGGTGCTACATTCATCTCAATCTTTTCTCCAGTTGCTGGGTTTTACAGACCTATGATACATGTTTTCACATATTTTCTAGGACCAGAAGCAATTTGCAAATAGCTGTAGCAAATAATTTAGGAGCAATTAATTAAATTAATGAAAGTTTTCACCTTCAATTACTGCCACAAAGACCTGAAAATAAACATGTATCCTTAATATTTTCTGAAGGCAAGCCATTATATAATTAATTCCAAGTGGGAAAATCGGCATTCAGATTCTAGAGATTCCCAACACAGTGCCACAAAGCGAGAGCTACAAACTGCAGATAACATCAGCAGTGATGTTGCATTCAAATCACAGAGAGATTACAGCAACTTTACAAGGAGGGGTGGAATCAGCCACTTTTCATCTAAATATTACACAAACATTGATGAAAGCGTACTCCAGTTAGAATTAGGATTGAACTTTCAAAAGCTCCGCTCCTTTATAGACACGTACAAGACAGCAGTGAACAGCATAGAACACACATTAAAAATGAGAGATTAGAAAACCACAAAATTTAGATTAAACAAGAACAATGTCCAAAGCTTGGAAACGAGGCGCCCCACACAAAAGCTCATTACAGGCTGCACACATCTCTGTTACAGTAAAACCCAAATGCGCTGTCACTAAGTTTCTAAAAAATCAAACACAGAGTCCTGAGTAACCTTAAAATTTAAGCCACTAAATCTCAGTAATAGTTTTTAAGGAGAGTTCAAAAGCAAAACAGAAAAGTCAAAGTCCAAAGGTATCACAATGGCAGATCAAAGTGTGAAAAGGGATTAATGGCATCTTCAGCAAATGAAGTTTAAAATTCTAGTGTATTAGAGAAGGTCTTTTTTGAAATGGTAATAGGCTATACCTGAGCTGAAAAGACAATTAAGATAGTGTTAATTTTTCTTATGGTATCTGGCAGTAATATTTTTATCCTGTTAATTATACAGTAGACAGCAAATGTATATAATATGATAGCTCCATGCTGAGATGACATGCCTGCTGCCTAGTTAAGTGACTACATTTATCCTATAATTAGCTTGCAGGAATGTGATTTGCATTGCATACCTAAGAGTATATATAATGTCAACTATGCCACAAAAGCTGAAAATGGAACCTGACACTCTCTTAGCTTTGACCTCCGCATATAACAAGGTGATGCCTCTCGTGACCTCCTGCTCTTTGTATTCAACCACACACAAGAAATGCATTGAAGTAATGCTAAATGCACGACAAATTCAAAATGTACAGAAACTTAAAGTCAGGGCAGAAAATCGGGGCTGATGCTTCAGTCTGAACTCATCCCTTTCCAGAGAATAAGGATAATGATGGTTAAAAGGCAGCATCTGTGATTTATTGGCATTAACTTCAAATATGTTCGCTCTTGTAGGTAGAAGACAGCTTTTCAGAATTATAGGAGCATTTCATATATATATATATATATTTAACTGGCACATGAAATACACGGCTTTTCTACATAACTGCATATATAAAAACTTGCTATTAAAATTCTGTGTTAATGTCTCCTGTATTTTCAGAGATTCTGTATGGTGGTAGGTATAGAAGACTTCAGTGCTACAGATACTGCACATCAGGGTGAGCAAACACCTGGGATGAAATCTTGACCCTCTGGTTGAAGACACCTTTGTCAGCAATTTCATTTCTGCTAATGTCAGTGCGGGACAGATCCTGTTATTCTCTTTTCAACCAAGCTATCACCCTATTCTGAGCTATGCCACTCATTTCAAGCTATCTGTCCACACGTCACGACTTTTTGCATCTGCTCCACAAACATACGGCACAAAAATAAGAAAGCGAAATCAAGCAGCCACAACTCTGAGGCTTCACCAGGTGGCTGCAAGTCTTATCCAGACTTGGTACCCCACAAACTCCAGGTAGCTTTGCAGTCCTGCAGTACCATTGGAGGCTTCAGGCTCTCAGGAGCCTATTTCTAGCCACTCTTAGCACTTCCCACTGCTGGTAGAACCTAGGGAAGCAATAAAATAGCTTGGGAACCTCACCAACCAGACTCCAGCCTAACACTAACCATGAAGAGACAGTATCTGGGAGATCCTGCCCCTGCAACACAGCCAGAAATGGGAACCCTCACAGGTAGAAAGATCTCCAAAATCAGAACTAACAAAGCCAGGTGATGGACACCATCCCTGATAGTCCACAGAGGAACAAGGGAGGAACACAGCGCTTGTGGGACTGGCCGAGGAAGAAGAAAGCTGGTTGAAAACAAAACATCAGGGGAGGGAGAGAACAGCAGTACAAGGGAAAGGCAGAAGGGACCTGAGAGAACTCTGACCCAGCTGCCCTCTTGGGCAAAAGCCTTCTCGGTGAAGTCCCACACCTGTGTTCCCACCTGGGAGCTCCTGAGACAACGCCACAAGGGCTACTACTCATCACAATAACTACATAACATTAACACGTGCAAGATTTTTACTTATATCTGTACAAATAGTTATTTTTGATTCCAGCAAATCCATTCGCTGAATCTTTGTTTAGTTTTCTACCAAAACAGCTGTAGTACCCACATATTAACACAACGATTTAGGTGTTTTTAGATGCATTCCTATCTGACCGATGCTAAGTCAGTTACAATTCTTCACAACAAAATTTCAGCCTTTTCACCACTTCCACGCTACGCTTGGTGCATTTTCACCGGGTTGCCTCACAGTTTTTGATGATATATGAAAATTTACAAGGCATTCTACACATTTTACCTTTTGTTCTCATTTGCTTTTTTCCCTGCACAAATACTCCAAGGTCATATGCCTTTAAAAGCTTGGGAACTTCTCAACAATCTTTTATTTAACTGTGCTCCAGGAATCTTTGCTTGATGAAACCACTTACCTTGGTGCAGTAGGTCTTCTCCAACCAAGTGTAACTTACTGCAGCTCCCAGGACTTGCTCCAATACAAAACTCAGAACAGCTCTTAAACTCTTCCTTTAAATTTTGCCTTTTGCAATAAGCCTATCATTCTGTCTCTTTCTTTTTGTCAATGATGATAACGTAAACTTCTCGATTTGAGGTATGCAACACGCTCTCAAGTATGTGCTACTACATCTGTTTGCCTTATTGAACAGCTGAAAAGCGTTTAAACTATTATTCACTTTTTTATTACTATTCAGTACATTTCTCTGTATGTTCTGTCCAATTTTTTTTTAAAATAATAATAATAATGCTGATTGCTACAACACCACCTGGTGTTGCTTGCAGCTGTGTTCTTAGGACAAATCTGGAGATACCTGTGGTTTCATTTAAAGCCCCAGTTACTGGAGGCATGTGATTAGATAAGATTTTTTGTGTGTGTGATCTTTTTGGGAGAAGGTGTTTGTTTGTTTTTTTAAAAAGAAGGAAAAAAAAAAAGGAAAAAACCTAGTCTTGTGAGGAAAAGTTTCTAAATGTAACCCCGGTGTGTCCTCGAAGGATCAAAACATCAAGCAAATAGAAAGACCTCAGTGTTTTACTTTTTTTCACTTCAGACTTGACTGATCATTTTGGGGCATCCTTAGACATGGAACATTTCCACAAAATGCACATGCATGCAGACACACAGACCTCACACACATTTTGATGTGCTATAAAAACAGTAATTTAGTAATTGCCATCAAAAGAACGGTTATAACATAAATCCTCCTTGCACCTCCCTCTGTCACTCCAGCAACTCCTCTGAACCAGTAGTTTTCTAAGAGTAAAGGAAAACTAAGATGCAGCTGTGAACATCCCTGCTGATGCTTCACCAAATGATCCTGGAAAACATGCGGAACCATTGGCCACACGTTATCTTTTTGCTGACAGGCAACTGCATGAGAAGTGACACCCTTGAAGAGCACCTCAAGATCCAGAAAAATCAATTATATTCACAGTGCTACAATTCCCAACATATCCAAGAGGACCAGGCATTGAACCTCAGCACCATTCAGCATGAGGCAAGTAACACGCAGCAAAGTTTGCAGTGACTTCATTACATTCAATGCAAATCACGTAACAGAAGAGTCAGTGGTCTTTCGCATACTCTTAAGACTTTTTTTGTATTAAAACACAACTCTATTTTCCCACATCTATAGCTTTTAAAGATTCTAATTTGCTCCTTTAAACAACTCTCTTCAGTTAACCTGATAAGGCAAAGCTTTTCCAAAATCCCATAATGTTGTTATCTAAGAATCAAACAGCAGGATGCTGGAGGAGTTGTTTTAACAATAGCTGCTTCTTGTCTTGATGGAGCACCTCATTTTACAACATGTTGAAACACAAGCAGCTTGATTCATCTTAGAGGACACCAAAGAACATAGCACAGTTTCTACCCCATGGGAAGGCATTTGTGCCAGGTGGTAGAAACGTTCACCCTGAGGACAAATGGATAGTTTTCAATGACATTGCCATTTTACTCCAGACCTGCATGAAAAGCATACAAGCCTTCAGTTCTGAATTTGATTTGCGGGTTGCTGAAGTCAGTTTATCAAGGAAAAAAAAAAAAAATACCCAACAAACCAAACCACCAGTTTTGCCCCACATGCCCCAATTAGGCGTATCCAGCCAACTACACGAGCCCCACTTCTGGCTCCTTACACTGTGTTGTGTGTCCTCATACCGACACGGAGCCCCCAGGCATACAGCCCCTCTCCTCGGTGGGGTTCTGATGGCAACATTCAGACATTCAAACAAATGAAATAGTGCCAAACTTCATTAATTTCTCAGTTTCCCACCAACCAGTTTGGTGCGCTGCCACCACGGCAGGGCAGCTACAAGTTTCCCACAGAAGATTTCCCCTTGGCTTTACTCAATAAGCTCCTCAGCCCTTTGCTCGCCCTGTAAGTCACCATTTGGCCATTAAAACAGTTCAGAAAGAGTAGCTTTTCTGCAAAGCCGGTTTCGGTATGTATGAAGGACGTCGCATTTCAATGCCAGGATGAGGTACCTACAAGAACAATTAAAATGGGAATGCCACAGATAAGTATCACTGAAAAGAGATTTCCCCAGCCTGCCCTGCTAGCTGTCTGTTTTCACAGGGGTCACTTTCTGCTCGCTAATGGGGAGAACACAACAATTCAGTGAAAAGACTCCTTTCAAGTACCTAGTTTACACTTATATCAATATTTAACTGGAAATCGGTCTCACTTGACAGCAGGCGAGAAATACTTTGTTCAGGATGATACTGCCCCCAGGAAGTCTGAAATATAAATGCCGTGTAACCAACACATTTCAGATAGAACGCGCGCACACACTGTGCGGGTTAAGAGCGAGGAAGAGGTTACGGGAAGCTCGTCTCACTTAAGAGAGCACCTGAAAAAATGTTGGTTTTTGAAGACAACCCCAAGGGGAGAGCTTGTGGGAAATCTTCTAAATGGTGTGAAAGAGACACAGCTTTAAGATCCCCTAGTTTAAACAAACATTTTTGTTTTGTCTTTAACTGGAGCTAATGAAGTGCCCCACTTAGTCTGAATTGCTAAAGGGTTATAACAACTAATACCAACATAGCCTTAGGTCAAGAAGCATGAGCTCAGCAACTACCTTTTAGTATTCAAGAGCTGCTGCAAGACAAGCATGGAAATCCGTGGAAGCTGAAGAAATGGATCCACCTTCAGCTCCGCTTTGCATTCGGCCGTGTTTACTGAAGAAACAGGAGACTGTGGGAGCTACGATTTCTCACAGCAAACACCCCGGTCATTTATGCAGCTGGTGCTGAGATACGCAAACAATGCTTGAGGGTATGTGTGCATATGTATGTATATCTATATATATGTATATTATATGTATATCTATTTTACCAGTATTAACCTGACAATTTTCTAATTAGTCAGTCTTTTTCCATGAGATGACCTGGTTACTCTCCCAGGGAAGCAAAACAGCTGAACAGACACCTATAGAAGAAAATTCTGAGTACAAAAGTAACAAGCAGATCGCATTTTAAAGATGTTAATACGTTATTCCAATATGAAGCTGAGGAATAGCACTGAACTTGCTTTTGCATTAAAGGTCACGCACAGTTTGCCTTCCTTACATGAGAAACAGGGTTGAGAAAGAATAATAGTTTTATTTCTTCCTCCTGAAGAAGGTTTATAGCAGCAATCTCTCTGGCTGACAAAAGATACTGGATGACCACCTTTGCTTTTTTTTTGCAACATAACATGAGGGGTCCCCCATTATAGACAAAATTAACATATTATGAAGTGTCCGTTTAACATATTTTACACGTACACACATTCACATTAAAGCCTAGTACAAAAAGTTGCTGTTAGAGCTTGCTGTGCAGAACATCATCGGTGGTCGCTTGTTGGATCTGAAGTTCCCACATAGCCAGGGATCCCAAGGCAGCGTTTCCACTGATCTAAGCTGCACATTCATTGTTTGCAGAATTAGTGTGGCCAGAACAGTCCCAGCAAGCTGGCCAGAGGTTTCCTCAACCCTCCAGTATTTTGAAATATTGCACTCTGCAATTTGGAGCGAGAGATGAGGACCGCCAGGCTTTGCTTAGAATTGATCTAACAAACGCCATCACATTAGCTCCGCTGAAACAAAAGTTATATTTGCTTTACAAAATTGCACCATCATCCAAAGCAGACAAAAAGCAGGTCTGACAGTTCATTGCTAATAGCAGGACTGCAAAAGTCGGTGTAGCACTAGGAGAACTGCAACATGCCGATGCAGAACCAGCAGACTAACCGCACTGTGTTCCCCAGGTGGGTACAACGTATATGCACAGCTAATAAGGCTTCATAGAGATTGGTGGCTGCTGCAAATAATGCCCAAACTTCTACTTTTCCATTATTTAAGAGGAGCACTTGCCTTCAGCCAGCTGACATCAATAAATACAACCACACCAACCAGCAAATCCTACTGGCTCCTGAGCACGTTGGCCATAATCTCAGGGAAAGCAAGCAGTTACTTTTATTTTTTTTCCAAAATTTGTCTCCAAACTACCAGTCTATTTAATATTTCTTTTTCACATAGGAAAAAAAAAACAACCCAACAACATTGTAATTACTCATTTGGCATGTGCAAAAGCTCAACAAAACTACACACATCATTGATAAGGCAGAGCTAGGGCATCTCCAAAAATATTTTGATTATAGCACACGGCACACACCAGGGTGTGTGGGTAGTGGGTTTTACTGCACAGAGAAGGCACTGACAGAATGAAGAGCCTAATTCTGGGCTGGTTATGCTTGTGTCTGAGAAGTGGAGAAATGCCTAAATACAGTATTTGTAGACTTCACCAATAGGCAGCACATAAAACGCTAGAAATGCCTTTGATCTTGGCAAAATTAGGAGATAGGACTGTATTTGGGTCAACCGCCCCTTCCTATTGCACCCTTGTAGAAGAAAAAACATATCTGAAGGAAGAGCAGCACAACAAAGACAGCATCATTCCTTTGAATAGAGACAATAGAGGCCAGCATCTCTAAAATAAAGATGCTGTGATTAGGTTATACATTCTTTTTTTTAAAAAAACCCTGCATTAATTTTGATTTATATTTAAATAAAAATGATTAAATTTTATCTTCTAAGATGGAAATGTTGTGATAAATACTGGCCCATGGCCAAACTAATCTCTAAAGCCTACAGCTTACAGCCCCTGTTGTCTTGTATGGATATTTGAATGGCAATGGGTTTTATCAGTATTTCTAAAGGCACTCATTTAATTATGTGGTTGTAAGAATTTTCAAAACCCCAAAGAATTAACGCTACCAATACATATTCATATTTCTCAAATTAATTCAACCTGAACATTTGAAAATATTAATTTAAAAAACACACTCATTTATTTTTATTTCTGTAAACACTCAGAGCTCTTTTCTGGTCTTGTTTGTGCACCCATTTTATTTTTGTATAATTATGAAAAAATGATGTAGTGAGCTTTCTCGCTTTATGTTACATAATGCTGGCAATTGATCTATTTACAATGGGGTGCTTTATCCAAGAAAATTAATGGGCGAGTGAAGGAAGTGGGTAGCCCCCAACAAAGGGCAAGTCCTGGTGCCTTGAGTCACGTGCGTATGCAAACCCGATTCTGGTCCCACTGGTGTAAACCCACTGACTGCCAAGCTGCAGCTCCTGATTTACAGCGCTGCAAGACCAAACCCAGGTCAAGCAACTTCACTGAGCCATTTACACGGGAAGGATGTCAGACAAAGGTCATTTTTAAAAGGGTTTAGTGACACAGGAACATGGGCACCTTCAGCACCCTCACTCCTGAGGAGCTTTTCCAAATCACGGTAATTTCAGAGCTAAGTGCAGGAAAGAAGATGGGAAGACATGGAAGAATATGACCATTACTGGTCTGTTCTTGGGGACTCCAGAGTAGCCGCAGACTTCAGATTTAAAATAAATCCATCAAGGAAGGGCTACTTTCCATAAAAAGAGCCAAACACGATCCTATTAAGTACAAAACAGTGCAGAATCAGCAACTCCGAAACAGCAGCCCACGTGGTGTTGAGTTTTACCACAGAGCATCGTCACCAACACGCCGATGTCCACCCAGGCCGTGCTGGTGCGGAACAAGAGCTGGTGGCCTCACGCGACAGGGACCACAGCCCTACACCGCAGGGATACACAGCCCGTTGAATATAATGTGCTGCTTGGGTGTATCCACTCCGATTCAACCCTCTGCTGAGAGCTGCAAAACAACTACATTTCGTTTGTTTCACTGAATGCTAGTGGGAAAAAAAATATATATGTATATTGGGATGGTCAGCCTAAACAGATTTTTGGAGGTTGTGTATGTATTTGGTTTTTGAATGAAGGAAAAAAAAAAAAATCACTGTAAAACAAAGCTTTGCTGTGATTTGGAAAACAGCATTGCAGAGGGCTCCAAGGCTATTTTATACATAAATGAAAAAGATTTGTAAATGAAAAATGTTCTTACCAAACAAAGAAACTGGAATGTTTTACTTTAAAATGTTAACATAAAACAAGTCTGACTGAAAATGGGGGGGAGTTAATTTTTTGTCAGTTTGTTTACTCTGTATAATTAATTTTGATTTCCCATGTTCTACATACAGCCTATAGCAATATGGAGATTATCAAAATAGAAGCCACAGCACCACTCTTTGCGGGTCCCTCTACACAACAGCACAGTTTTATATAGCTGACATTTTAGAAAATACAAACTTTTCTGCTTGAGCAATTATGACTCTGACATCACACTCCAGGTATGCAATGTCGTGCCTTTTGACAACTGTTTGCCCAGTTTGACAGGGCACACAAGTACCTTAATTAGGACTCTTTCTTCTATACAAACTCATGTACAATTATTGTGGCATAATTCTAACATATTTACTACACACAGGAGAGAAAATGACATTATCGCTTTTTAGCTGTCACTTAAACTCAACAATTCACAGCTATATGTGGTTATTTCTAGAAAAGGAATTACCATTTCTATTAGCGAGCAGAAACGGCAAGAAGATTAAACAATCTGAGAAACAAAATCAGCCCTATTCCTTAGGCATCTACCCTATTTCAAGTTCAAGAGTATGTCAGATAACTGATTTTTTTTTTTTTTTAAGGCTTCTTATAACCCACATACTTCTACCAGTTTAACATAAGCAATAACAAAACTAAATTCCCCATACTACCACTAAGGCAGCTTAAAGGACTTGCTTTGCTGCAGAAGCCATGACATACGGGACTGAAATCTCTAATGAAATGCCTTGTACATTGATTTATGCAGCTTTAGTGGTACCATTAACTGAAAATTGTTCTTTTCATGGGCTTACAGAGAATCTGGTGGCTGTCACTGTTCATGATTCAGTGAGAAGACTGGGTCTAAAATTACTATTGCATTTGGGTGGACATGGGAACAACAGAAATCTGTCCTCATTTTGTGTTAATATTTCATACAACAACAAACATAAACCTTCTATAATAATATATTAGATTCTATCACTAACACAGCTGTCATTAAGTAATCTCTTTAAAAGTCTTGCTGTTTAGGAAAAAAAATTCAAGCACTGGTAAGGTATACTTTTTGGGAAAAAAATACATACATACGTATATATATGTATATTAAAAAATATTTATATAGACACGTATGCATATATATGTATGTGTGTGTGTGTATATATATATAAGAATTACCAGGCAGTAAGCATTTAAAATTGTATTTCAGACACTNAGTCTTGCTGTTTAGGAAAAAAAAATTCAAGTGCTGGTAAGGTATACTTTTTAGGAAAAAAATACATACATACATATATATGTGTATATTAAAAAATATTTATATAGACACGTATGCATATATATATATGTGTGTGTATATATATATATATAAGAATTATCAGGCAGTAAGCATTTAAAATTGTATTTCAGACACTAATGCAAGCAGCTAATCCTATTTACATTCATATTAGCCCTGGGTATCTTTTTCCCTAAGATTTACACATTTGTATGCTTGCATGAGTTGAACTGCTTTTTGCATGATATCAGTACTTTTGTAATTTAAATCTATAAAAGGCAATTTCTTTTAAATATACTTCCTAACAGTGGGTGAAAGAAGCACTAAACTTATTTGAGAGCTGTACACATCAGTAAACATGTGCACTGAACTCCAGGCAATGTGCTCTGAGAGAATTAATCTTATACTGTATTAGCTAAACAGAAAGATTCTGGGACTCAAAGTAACAAGCACGGAAAATGTCCAAACGTTTTCTTCCTATTACCTAGAAAATGTGTATTTTTTAGGATTATGATTTTAAAAATCCAACCTCATTTTCAGTGAGTGGTTAATTTGATATTTTCTTACCTTTCTCACTTTAAAATTTCTAACAAAGGTAGTCCATAAATGGCACTAATTAATTTTACCGATCTCTGACTACCATCTCTAGTCCATTGCCTTAATTCTGAGCAACATCACAGAGACCACAATTTATTTAAAAACCTATCATCTGCCTGTACTCCCTATAAATATATAAGGGCCAGACTTAAGAATGATCTTCTCAATGAAATTATCAGGAATTCGAGGGAAGCCTTTTTGTAAGAGATGAAAACCAAGGCATTTGTATGAGAAAGTCATCAGATACTCTGAGTAGGACACTACCGGAGTTGTAGGACTTGACACGGATTGTGTGCAGCAACTAATAATGCCTTTTTTACTATTTCTTTGACGTTGTAAGTTATTTTTGTATGAAACAACAAAATTCAAGTGTGGGGGAAGAGACTGATTTTGAAAATCCTTTCTAAAAAGGTCAGTAAAATGAATTTTCGCCTCCTAATGACATTTTCCCTGAGGGTGGTGAGCACCACATTTCTGCCTTTCTTCTGTAGGCTGAATCCATCTCCTCCCACGGTCTTTCCTTCTCTTCTACTTCTTCCTTTCTTCTTCCCAGATCCCAAGCACCTCTGTGCTTTACCCACCTGTATTTCCAGGAACCCCCTGGCATGTCCTCTCCTTCGTTTGACTTTTGGAGCCTCTCTTACATGCCTCTTTCTGCCTTGCCCATCTTGCTTGTCAATGCCATTTGATAACAATGCCTTTACAACTCTTACTGTGATTGAAAAGATGTTGGGGACATGTTGGAGACAAACATTCTCAGACTCCTAACGCCCTTTCAACAACAACAAATCAGCTGTTTGCAAAAGGGAGGAGGTGGTAAGGCTTTGTTTCTCCCCCAGCTCTAAATTACGGCAGCACAACCTTCATCTCAAAACAAGGCAGGAGATAATTTCTGACATAATCTGATAGTCTATGTGTTGCCACACCTAGATGTGTACGTCGTTGCTTCTATACACCTGAAAAAAATAAAGAGATTGCAATGCCTAAAAGTTGACAAACTTTTCGTAAATGAGTGAACAGTCTGAAAGCGGATGCAAGTTGTAGACATTGTCTCATAATCTTCCAGGTAATGGACACACACCCACAGTAGTTGCAAGGCCGCAAGTGCTTCCTACAAGGCTCAGGAGCTGCATTTAACCACGGCAGCACCGCATCATTTCGTGTCCTTTCTTGCCGTATCTCTAAAGGAGTCAGGACCACGATTCTGGAAAGCCAATCTTACATGAAGAAGGGCTCTCGAGGTTGCCCTTGCAGAGCAGTGTCTCACATCCAGGGCTGGTTTATCCTGATCTCCTCTCTGCACACCCTTCAGGCACCAGCCCCGCAGAGCAGTTCTGTTATTTCAGTCCGAGCGTTGTAGTTTTGAAAACTGGATGCAAATACTGTTTTTGCAATTCCCCAGTCACCCAATCAACCAGAATTGATCTCTGCTCTTTGAAATTAGCAGGTTTTACACAATCTTCCTTGCATGTCAGACTCTTCCCCCTTCTTGTATTTTTTCCTTATTTTTTTAAGTGAAAAAGGAAGAAGAGAGATGGGAGGGAGGTGAATAGGAAAAGTGGTGAAGGGTGAACCCATAAACAATGGACAGCCCTGGAAAGGGACTATGTTGGTAGTTTTAAGTGTCTGGGTTTTTCCAGCCTGTTTCAAGTACTGATATGGATATGAAGTCACTGGCAAACTAACACCCTCAACTTTAGTTAAAAGAACTATAAATCTGAAATGAATGTATAAATAATATGCAACTGTCTAGACAGTATAGGTCACTCGCAAAGAGACTGGGTCAGGAAAAGATTGTCCATCAGTCAGACAACCATAACTGATTCTGATGCTAAATAATGGTTTAGATATTCAGTATTCTATATATGCGAAAGGCTTCACTGAGCATTGGATCTTCCCAACCAAAGTAGCCTTCTACTTATACATATCTTTATGCAGCCGTAAGAAAATGCACTTGCTATTTAAACATTAAAATTAATGCCGAAAGAAAAAGCTATTTAGCAAGGGACTGGAACCAACCTATGTAATTGGCTCTTGGTAGAGCAAAAATAACTATCATACTCTACCCTGATAAACAACATAATCTTATAATACAAACAGAATCTTTAAAAGGGCAAGAATTAAAACTTTAGGCTGACAAAGAAACTCATTTCCACTTACAGAATCGCTTCACAGACACATCCAGGGAATTGTGTGCCATATTATCCTACTTTACACTCTCACATTTCAGAACGTGCCGACTCTCAGGTATCACAAATGTAACCACAATGACTACACATGCTTTTGGAGTTATTCTGTGCATTGTAATGCGTTTTTTACCACTATTTTAGAAGTAGGTAGTCTTCAAGGTAACAATACTGCCATCCTAATGCTTTTATGACATACAGTAAGCTTTGGCCAGACTGCAGATAATAGCCAAGACCTATACAAAACATTTAATTTATTGGCAAGTTATAAAGCTCGTTTATATATTTTCTAAAAAAGAATAAAAAGTTTATTACACAGGCAATAAATGGGGCACACACACCAGCTGGCAGAGCTGAAAAGCAGGTGGCACAGCTGCAAGATGCAACCAAGGGCTGGGTGTGAGTCCCAGTCCCAGCCCAAACGCTTTCCAGAATAGGAGACGGGCCCTGGGGCCCAGGGGATGCAGCAGGTCGCTGGCTCCTTCCATAGATGGGTTGATTTCGAGGGGGCTCCACATGGACGCACCACTGCATGCCCACACAACATGGTGCCAAGAACATCGAAGAACATATTCGGGCACTCAGCAATAGGTGTTCATCAAACCGAACTGCAGTATCAGTAGTATAATAGCCCGTTAGGCTGGATACATTACAATGTGCCTTCTAAATCCTGCTGGTGTTTATTCTGAGTGGAAACACACAAGTTACCCTGATGTTCAATTCAGAAACCTGCTGGTGTGTAGGAACTATACTTTTCAATGGATATAAGTTGGATTCCTATGGAAAAAACAAAACAAAACCACCAGAAAACACAAATATCTCGCTGCCTCTCTCTACAAATGCTACCAAACATTTCTGCACAGAAGCTGTAAATTTGTACTTTGATCCTAGGATATGCAGACCTGCCCTAGTTCAAATTGAATATAAGATAGTAGCCTAATGAAGAGTTTTAAATGCTACATGCAATTAGAAAGAAAGAAAAAAAAAACCATGGAAGTTAAACACAAAGCTTGATCCTGCCAATGCTGCAAGCAGTGAAGGTTGCACTGAATTAAGAGGCATCACATTCAGCAGCGATGGCAACAAACGGCCTCAAGTTGCACATGAGCCCCTCGCAGCTTTTCCCAGTCCCATCTGACAGCCCCTCGCACACACGCTGCACTTGGGTGCTTTGCAAAGAGTGCAAAGTCCTGGTCTGCAAACCTGAAGAGAATTTCCCATGTTTGGGGATTCATATGCTGGCAGAAAATACAAAGACAGGGGCACACACAAGTTTGTTTCTTATAGGGCTGCACTGCAAAAAGTTGCCGTTTATATCAGCAGAATACTGTTAGCCCTTCCTTTCTCTTGACTAGACTTCCGTATTTTCACTCTAAAACCAAAAATGCTTACAAGTCAATACTACATACAAGATATGAAAACAAGTGACTTGTTTTTAATCAAGGCTAACAAAATGATGAGAACATTGAAGTTATCATCTAAGCCCTATGGACTAATCCTGTTCTTAATTAAGACAGCGACTTCTTTCCACTTGAGAAAAAAATAAAATCGAGATATACACAGTTAAATTAAAATGTTACATTTTGGGAAGTTTTTTGCAGGTTTTGGAAGGAAGAGATTTCGTGAGAGATCCTATTAGCTGATACTATTTTCTGTTTCTCCATTAGCAGCCTACAGGCAGAGATTTAAGGCTCGGATACAAATAGATTATGCCAAAATAACTGTTTCTGAATAAGTTCACGTGTGGACACTTTTATTCTGGAATAAGAATACAGTTATTCAGAAATAGCTAGCCCTACTTTAAATTCAGGCGCTGCATTAATCCAACTTAGCTTTCAAACGCCGCCATCCCTTAGGCTATTAGCAGCCTGATTGTGCCTGGTATTACAACCTTGTGTAAGAGCCCTCTCCAGCCACTCTGCCTCTAATCAAATTTATTCTGAGTTGCACTGTGGGGAAAGCAAAGTCAGGCTCACATGGTAAATGATTTGGAGTCTTTGAATCTCTGCTTTTCTTGTACCTCGTTCTAACGATGTCTGTCAGCTGTTCAAAGTGGTTCTGGCACTACCATCAGGTGCCCTGACTCCATCTGCTTGATTTCATAAGCCAAGGTTCAAACGTGCACTGCTGGACTGGAATTAAAGGTATTTATTTTGAATCTGTAAGACACAGTTTTATAAACTATAAACAAAAGAATATTTGGGGGGCAGTAGAGAGTCTTCAATGCTGCGGTACAAAAGGAAAGGCTTTCCATTTTGGATGTGTCACTATAATTTCATTGTTTTAAAAGTATTGTCCAGCCAGGCACATAAAGAGCAGCTTTGGTAAAAGTAGAAATAAAATGCGATTAAACTTCTTTGGAAAATATCACTTGTCTCTAAGTACGTTATTTTCTTCCAAGTGCCACAGCTGCTTTATAAACAGAGTTTATTAAGTAACTCCAAAGGCATATCTACACTTGAAAATTAATTTGGATCAAGCCAGAAATGTGAATTTATAGCACAATATGTTTTTTTAAAATAGAATTGTTCTCTTCACAACAAGTCTTCAGGTATTTTTTTCAGAAATGGATATTCCTTAATGAAAAGTAATTGGATTACATATATAGCATGTAAAGCAAGGAAACAGACAATTTTTACGTATTTTTTGCTAAACACAGGCAACTGCTGGAATCCAAGTTCCACTTAAAAAAAGAGAGAAAAAGAAGAGAGTCCATGTTATTCTCTGTAACATTAAACAAGTTGCAAGTACAGTCCCTCCCTCAACACTGCTCACCCATCACTACACCTGGGGACCAAGGTTCAAATCTACCTTTATGATCCAGAATTGCAGTTTTCCTAGAGTTACTGTTATCTATCAAGAAGCAGCAAAGCAACATTTATGAAGTCAGTCTTCAATGATTTCTTAATATTAAATTTTTCTTTCTGAGAGGAAATTAAAAACCAAAACACACACCTTCAGAACTGATATTTCTTTCTATATATTTTCTTCCTCCTAACTCCTAATATTGGGGTGCATGCCATAATCTTTGGAGTTTCTGGATTGTTTGTTTTCTGTTGTTAGTCAAAAGTATAACAACCTGGTACAAATTTAGTGATGGAGAAAGAGGGGCCAACTTTCCTGCAAGTGAAACAAAGGCAGTGTCACCAGGTGGCCTTAGAAAAAGACAAAAGATTTTTAAGTGACAGAGATCCACATAATCAGAGGCATGAGGGCAAACTCTGGTAAAACTGCTTTTAGTTCAACAGTATATAGAGCATCATGTTGTATGGTCATTTAGACCATGCTCTTGAAAGATTCAGCAAGCCTATTTTACACAGCATGCCATTGAAAGTCAACGCACGGTATGTAAAATTAAACACAAGTAATCCTGTGCAGAACTGGGGCCATATTTAGTTAACCTTTCGCAGAAAAAAAAATAAAAATCTTAAGGTTATTTTCTAAGATTCTATTAAGTCCTGCTGTATTTTAATAAGAATGAGGATTTTGTTTCATTTTTGCCACTCAATATTTACATGCTTGAAAGGAAAACAAAATATTAATCCAATCTAATCTTTTGGGGATCAAAATCCCAAAACAACACATGTGAGAAACGCTGAGGAACAGATAAGCAAGAGGGAAGGTCTTTTATACAGCCTTGCATACAGTCAAATCCATTTTCAGAGTCTAACCTTAATGAGAGCTTTAAAGCTTTAAATATATATATACTTTTTTTTTTTTTTTTTTTGTATGTAGAACACTTTGAAGAACAAGTTGCCTTCAAATTTCTGTCACTGATGACAAGTCAAGGATAACATCAGGAAATCATGATCATAGAGATGCCAGAAAAATTAGTCAGAATGTATCATGCTGCCAGATCGATCTGCTTCCCCAAACCAAGAACCTGGTCTGGACAGCAGAGAAAAGGAAAACCAGAAATCACAGTTTTAGGACAAGAAACTTGCAAAAAGAGGGAGAAAGAAAGAAAATGTCAGTCCAGTACAGTAATAAATCCCAAAGTTTAAAAAAAGATAAGTGCATTTCACTTCAACTGGTGGTCTTGGAGCAAAGGACCTATCCCCAGGACTGCGAGTTGTCCCCACACCACCCATAGGGCAGCCAGACTTCAGTTTTTCATCATCTGTCTGAATGGTCACCCTCACAGCACCTCTGCTTTGGCCACTGAAGCACAACTTCTGTTGCTGTTCTCTAAGGAAAAAGAGTCAGGATACACAGTCCATTTTTTCTTCACCACTGAACCACCTCTTGAAAACAAAGTTGTTCATCAAACCATCAAACTGCAGCTAAAATATCTCTAAAGCTACAGCTAATTTACTTTTTAATTTTTATTGAGCTACAAACAACAATGAAAAACACAAAAGCAGCTTAAAGACAATGACAGCAGCATTCCAGCCTGTTCTCCTGGCTGTCTGTGGAAATCTTTAACATACAAACATAAGCTGGAAGAGTCCACGGAGGTCTCCAGAGAGAAAACTAATGGTAAATGGGCAAAGGGAGGTTTTACAAGCTATAAACAGCCTTTTCCAGCTTAAGCACAAATTATGTTATGTCAGTTCAGCAAACAATGCTCAGGGTGAAAAGGTATCTAGGAAGAATATTGTGCATTTAATGTTTTTCATAATATGGAACAATAAGTTCTACCAAGATCCCTCCAGGAAGCCACAATGAGTGATGTTAGTCAAACAGAAGGAATATCTAAAAATCAACACAAATATTAATTAAGCCAGTTTGGGCAAGAGAAAAGAAATGTCCTGAACCCTCGTGTTCACACGAAGAACCCGTATAACTGACCAAGACAAGGGGATCCTGTCCAGAACAGCCAAAGCAGTTCTGGGGCTCAGCCTGACCCCGTGCCCATCACCGATTCCATCTCTCCAAACAAAGGCTTTTGGAGCAAGAGATAAGGCCAAATTCACCCCCACTTTCGACTTTCCCAAGGCAAAGCAGCTAAAGCAGGCTTGGCTCCGAATCTCCGTTCTTACATGGGAAACGATGTATGATTTTAAGTCAGGCATCTCAACAAAGGGGTAGTAAAATGGATAGCTGCCTTTGTCCCTGCTACCGCGCTCCTTGTCATACACTCTTCTGAAAAAGTTATTCAGCAGCTTTCTGACAACGGGCTCTGAAAAGAAATGTGTGATCTAAAGCAAACCGAACGGGGTGCTGTTCTTGTCAGAAAGGGATCAAATCCCACGTCAGTCAGAGCATGGCAAACTATCTTCCACCCTGTCAGCTACGATTTGCCTGTTTCCTTCCAGCCAACCGTCCTGAAAAAATAAACATCACTACGCAGAAAGTGATTCGAGGTTCAGCACCAAGTCAGATTTGGCTTATTCCTAAATCACCTGTCTCAGATTCACCGGAGTAGATCACTGGATGCTGGATAATATGGTAGAAGACACACAAGCCACCACACAGAAGATAATTGCATCCACACTACCTACTGGAATTAACAAAATCATATAGAGCAAGTTCGTAACTCAACAAAATCATTCACTTCATCCACTGACATGAGTTGGACACTTTCTGTAAATTTATTTCTTCTAAACTAATACATTTTGCAAACGACTTTTCTCCAAGTTCTCTATACATGGCTGATTATATATGTTTCAGAATTACACATATGGAATGACCATGTAGATTATAGGGCACTGGTTTTGTACAAACTTCCTGCCCGATTGAAAGAAACAAGGCAAAAAGCCACGAGAGCTCCTGAAAACTCTCAGCAAGAGGGAACCAAAGCTGACAAAGACACTAAGATGCATTTAAGGCTACCAAACCTTCTGGTCTGAGGACAAAAGTGGACATGCCTGATTCATGAGTCCTTCCTTGGACAATTAAATGTATATATTTTGATTCCTTGCCGCCTTTATGACAACACAGTGAGTGTGCACAGACAGTTTTCATGAATTTACAAGCACAGCTGAAGCAGATGCATTCTTAACTTCAGGAGAAAATCCAAAGGGAACTTCAGTCTAATTTTGTAGTACTCATCCCGGAGTCCTTACACTGTTTTTGTTTCACTCTCATTTTTACCCATGACATCTCTGATCAATGCCACAGGAATATCTCGGAATCATGACTAGTACGGTAAATTGCCAAAACAATAATAACCCAGATCGTAGACCACCAAGCTGCTTCTGTGCACTCACTTAAGCAGGAGGTTCCGGCTCCCACAATGTCCAGATGCTCACAGGAGTGCAAAGCTCAGGCAGCGCTGGATTGGCAAAGACAGCGCACCCGCTGGCACCCACCTTTGGCCCTCCCAGATGTCATGTGTTTTGCAATTCTTGCCCAAAGATCACCACTTTAGATCATGAAATTCACATTCAAAAACAAAACAAACACAAATCTCTGAGGGAAACCCCGAACAACTCTGGAAGTTTGTGATAGGGAAAATACGTTATTTGTTTGTCTTGATTCAGAACACACACCATTAACACATGTATCTTAAAAAACACACACAACTAAAACGGTCTTATGAGCAAAGTCATCAGCCTGATTTTTTTTTCCTATTATTTTATGTGTAGACACACATAACTAACTGGACAAATACAGTCCATTAGTCACGCTTGTTGTTAGAAGACCAATGTGCACAGCCTGTCTGGGTGATTAACAGATCATGGAGAACGCTTCCCACCTTGACCTATCCAAAACCAAACTTTGAGTTCATTTCAGATGGCCACGTTATTGTTTCTATGAGTAATGGCGAATTCTGGTACATTCAATTCTATTAAAACATATATAATTTCCTATTCTGAATGTACGTATAAACACGGTGCCAGTGTCCAAAGAGCACTTTTGTTTAACGACAGCCCTGTAATTCACAGCCCTATTTCATGCAACACTGCTACCATTCAAACAAGAATAAGTCTTTGTGCAACATAAATGCGTATATATTTATTACCTGGATAAAAATTAGACTTAGGCCAGGTCTGCGCTGTGCTGGGGAAACCAGGACTGCCCAGTTCTCACAAACACGTGGGCAGGAATTGGAGGAGACACCTGTCTCCTTCCACCTGCCCGTTTAGCTGGAAAGGTTCACAAAGCTGCAATCGATCCCTACGGGTCAAATTGTTGCAAACAAAGTCAACAAGATGCTATAAAGTTTATTCAGAGTGACCAACCCAACCACATTTGCTTTGTCATTCTCAAAACCCTTCTTAAAGGATTCAATAGCTCTTCAATTTTTCACTTTTGGTGATGGTTCTATAGTGACTGGGAGTAAACTGCTATTTGTTTCAACTTTACACTGTTATATCAAGCTAATTTCTCAAAGGTATTTCAATAAATGTTCTTTTCCCAGACACTGAATGTACTCAGCTATCTGTTTTTGAGCAAAGATAATAAGGCTTGTAAGCAGGTCAGCTATTTTACTCTTCCCTGCTACATAAGAAAAAAAAAATAGAAAAAAGAAAAACACACACACAACACAATAAATGCTAAAGCGAGTGCAAGCAGTAAGTTCAAAAGCGAAGTGTTCCCAAAATCCAGTAGGTATCTGTAACAGCAGGTTTCACTTAAAGTGGATATCACTTTACCGGTTTTAACAAACTTCAAAGTAAGCGTCCTAATGCTACTCATTTTGTGTGTCTGTTTTACATCAGTCACAATTCTGTATCACGGTTTCACTTCTGCCTGATACTTATCATAAATTTTTGTAACTGGAAAGCACACTTAGTGTATGGATTAAATTAAGAATGGTTTTACAAAGCAGCATGATAGCAGACATTTATGTTATTAACTCACATTTTTACATATCTGCTGATACGTTGTTAGAGCATGTCAAAATACGGTATGGTAATCCATACCACATACATCAGCAAGATAAATACACTTAACTGAAACAGAATCAGAAATCAGTTTTATGGGGCTCAGTTTCAAGACACTGGAATATAGGAATTTTTTTTCAAATAAAACTATTCATTTTTAATTCATTATACCACTTTAATTCGGTGGAAAATGGCTAATTTTAATAAAACCAAGTGTCAGTGCTGATGGTGCAATCTTATACACACAGAAAGTTAGTCTCCTAGGAACGCAGCTTGGGAGCGATACCTTGAATACTGAGAAGGTTTTCCCCAACATGGAGATTTTACACTGTTTGCCTGCACATGGACTGTCCTGCATGATTTCATAGCGCTTGGTTTTTCTCACTTTGAGGAGCAAGACCTCATATAACATCAGTCCCAAAAGAAACGGTGTTGGTCTGTTTTCTATAAGGATAAGTAAAACAACAAATGAAGGAGGATCTGGGAGAAGTGGGCTGCCCTGATTCTCAGTTATAACTTGTGATTATGCCTCAGTCCTCATCCAAAACTAGTGCAGCTGGGTTCCCCCAATGACCTTACTGCTTTGGGGTAGGGAACGACCAGCACAAAAAGTGCAAACTGGATTTAAACAGCTGTCGTTAGAGGTGAGCAACTTAGCACATCTGGCCCAAGAGGCACTTCGAGTTCAGATACAGCCTTGAAGAAGTGACAACAGTGAGCAACAGGGGAAAGGCGTATCACACGCTCTGCTCAAGGGACAAAACTCATCCTGCAGTACGGGGGAAACAAGGGACTTCACCTGTGACTTCAAAAAGCTTTAAAAAATAGGAGGAATTGCAAGGATTTTCCTGTGCCCTCCTCCAGGTACACGCAGGTACGGTATTTAAAACTGTCAGACATCAGCAGTCAGACACATCCTGAAATCACAGTTACCCTCATCCAGGAGGGATTACGATTTACTGTAATTTTGAGATTATACAACAGCTATTTAGTCATTTTAGGGTACAAACAGCTACTTTAGTAAGCTTACAGATAAGTTATTAGTGTGGCTGTGAACTTCTTTGAAAAAGTAACTTAATTACTCCCTCCCTTGAGAAATCTACAACATCTAGCACACATAAAAGAAGGTACCTCAGGTACTAACTTGTCCAGCAGTTATAAAGATGTAGAGAGACGTGAAAAGAAAATGCCAAAATACGTATAACCACAGAGCTTCAGAATAATAGGAGTCAAAATTATAAGATATCAAGGACTGTGCAGCTTTTAAATACTGCTAGAGGCCATGTGAAAAACTAAAATTATTTTCAACTGTCCATTGGCTTCCATTTAGACTGCATGGTTTTTGGGGCAGAACCATCTGTCTGGGATGCACGCTGCTCCACATGCCGCGTCCCTAACCCAGAGTGAGTTCTCCCAGATGAGTTACTGCAGTATCTATACATATCAGTATCTCTCTGTATAAAAGAACACTAATAATAGAGAGAAATCAGCTGCAGGTTGTATCTCCTCTTCTCCCAGCACATCCCCACCACCAGCAATGGGCCCTCAGACGTGCTGCAAGCCGCTTTGAAGCCCCTGGGTGAGGTGGCAGGAGGGGTGGCACAGGGCTCCCCACCCTCACCGCCCAGGGCCGCAGCCCGCTCGGTACGGCACCGGCACAACCCAGTACAGCTGCATCCGCACCGCGGCCAGGTCACCAGTTACTGACCCCTTTTTCATCCCCCTTTCACCTTTTGTCTCCGCAGCCTGTTGTCAGGAGTGACTCCTTTCTGTCCCACACTGAGCAGGTGGGGACATGAAGGAGCCCTAAGACAGAAAGCTTGCACAACTGACTTAAGGTGTAAGTTCAGTGCACAGAGTAAAGACAAGGCTTTCAAAGCAGAATTTCATCTACTTCTACAGTAGTGTTCAAGCAAAGAATTTCTACAGCTACACAAGTAGGGAAGATTTTTTTTCCACATAAGAGAATGATTTCCATCCCCTTTTAAAAGCCAAGATCAATGCCAGGCTTATTTATTTTGCAGTCCAGTTTAGGAAGAAAGTAATTGTCACCATCAGCGTTTGGATCCATTCCAATATAAGTTGCTGAGATGTGCATCCCCCTCAAACACAGGTGAATTTTTCAGCCACATCACGGCTAGAATTGACAGACAAAACTGTACCGGTAATCCTGCGTTACGTAAAACACAATTTACCCAAAGGTTATATCCCTGTGCTACGCTTACAGCATAACACCAATTCCTGGCTCAGACGTTATTTCTGGTGCCCATATGTTGTGTACTAACCACTCACACCGAGAGACTCGCTGTTTGGAGATACCTACTTGCATGTGTAATTCATGACATACACGTTACATCAGTAACAGTTAACATGTACTAAGTGCGTAAATGCTTAACAAAGAAAAATACTGCTGCGTGCCCAAAATGAGGGGAACACAATTTGAAAGCAGATGTGTTCCTCTGAAAGACAAAAGCATGCTACAGTAAATATTCATTCCTATTAACTAGGAACGCTATTATTTATGTCTCCATAAGAATTTGGATAATTTATGTGCAAATTTCTATTTTCTTTTAAAAATAGGAAAGACCATCATCATTCATTGCTAGGCCTTGAATAAAAACTCCTGATTACTTGGACCCCAACATCCTGTCTATCAGTAAACACAAAGAGAAAAATGTAGTGCTGGACAAGAAATTCAGCAACCCCGACAACGTGATGCGCCCTCACACAAAGCTCCTCAATCAACCACGGACACCACAGGATGCACAACCCTTGCTTTCTCCATGGAAAAATCTCCCGGGAACAAGAACTACAAGCTTTTATCAAAAGCAAGAGAAAGTGATGCAACTGTGACACAGTAGATGTCCTTGGCAACCATTCAGTATCATTTTCCCTGGGCTTTCGCTGTCTTGCAGTCTCCAAACTTTCTTGTTCTCGCTATCCATGCATCCCGCAGCCACCAGGAGCCCTGAGGGACTCCAGGTGACCAGCATGAGGGAATACAAACTGCTGCTTCTTCGGGGACAAGCCTGGAACTCAGTTTCTGTTTCGATGTACGCACTAATAAATACTAAGACATGCTGACCGCTGCAGCAAGTGCTCCAGTTGCACGGGGACTCCAGCAAAACCCCAAATTCAGCACGTTAGGAACTTCATTGGGTGTTCCGGTTGCTTTTCTTAATCAGCCATCACCAACTGGACCCTACTCAAACCTCATCTTCTACTCGCGACTCAGCTGCCATCAGGTACAAAGGAAAGCACCAAACTTTCACTGACTTGCTCAAACAAAGTAATGGCCAAGAACCCAATAACTTTATCATTGGAGATATTGCCACCAGTTCTCTCAAGGGCCCCATAAACTTCAAAGCTCTTCAGATAAGGACGGGCAGACTCCACGCGATGCCAGCCTCAGAGAGAAGCATCTTGGGAACGTGAGTCCATCACAAATCTCAGTCTGTCTTTCCTCCCATCCACAGCTAAGCCAATACCACCAGGCACAGAGAATTAGTCAACAACAGCAAAGTTACTTCTTGCCCCAAAAACCCGTAAAATCATCCAGAAGAGGGAACTGTCTGAAGAGCAGAAGATGTAGCAAGTATTTTCATTGTATTTTTATATTTCAAGTTTATGGCAGTGAAACAGAGAGCTTATGCAATTCATTTGGACATACGGCCTCCATCTGTCCCAGACAGAAGAGCTCCGCTGAGCAGTGCCTTGCAAGATTAGGTACTTGCATTATTACTTCAAAGAAATTCTTGACAAATGTTTTGTCAACATTTCTGAATGCAATATGTGAAATGAACCTTCTGTAGAATCAATATATAAACAAACAAACCCGGTAGGGTGAGAAACTAATCTTAACACTTAAAATAATTAAATGAGGCACTAATTTGTTCAAACAACTAAACACTAAAAATATTCTACTTTTCAGGTGAATTTTACATGCAATTTTTACAAATCTGCAGTTTTCAAAAGCCTGCAAAGGCTGACTTGGAGGATACAGTAAAGAGAAAACCTGGATTCATTGGTGGAAGCTGCACATTTGATCTACATGTTAGGTGTTTTGGTTTTGATTGTGGTTTGGGGATTTTTGTCGTTGTTGTTTGTTTGTTTGTTTGGGGGCGGGGGGGCACGTATTTGTTTGTTTGTTTGTTTTTGAACTCAAGTAGGATAGTTCACTGACTGTGTAATAGTTCCTCCCAAGGTAATTTGCTATGATGCTAAAAATGGTCCCAGAATATCAGAGGCAAGATTTTATGATAAAACCAAAAAGCGTATAAATTGTGGCTGGCAAAATAACCGACGATAACACTAATTTATGTAAATATGTACTGTACAATACAAAGAAATATTCATTTTTGAGGAGCATATAAGAAGATTAAAAATCCTGCTGATTAAAGCGAATAGCCTTTTTAATGTATTTTGGGTTAGATGGAGCATGTTTCCAAAATGAAGAATTTTGCTAAATTCAAAATATAAATAAAAGTAAATTAAAGAATTAATTAGAAACAACGAGCTGTATTTCTGATCACAGCCAAAAATACAAATCAGAGAAGATAAAAAGGAATTTTATATCAAGCATTGTCTATCACCCACCTCATCCGCCCGTGTGATCACAACTTCTGGGATGCTGCTGCTGCTGCTGTCATCTTTTCATCTTCATGCTGAGCTTCTTCTGTTCCTCCACGATCCGAAGAACCACAGCCTAGCACTTCACCAACGCGCTGCTCATCTTCTGGAAAGTCAGCGCTGACTGAAGTCTCAGCGTCTCCCACAAAGGCTGTCAGGGACTCTTTGTGAGCTCTGTCAGGGGTTACCTGAGCCTCCTCAAAGGTCTGGTGTCTCAGGATGATAAACTTTGTTCCCTGTTGAACAAAGAAAAGACAAGACATAAAGGGCCTTTCAACAGGACACTGACTTCTTTAGCTTTGCCGTGAACTATATTTGATACATAAGGGATCCTAAGCATGTATGATGCCGGAGACTCTAACATTTCAAAGCTTGCACAGTGTCTTTCTCAGGGAAAGGATTCTGCAAAACAAAATTATTACAGCAACATTCGTCTATTTCCACAGAAGAATCCTTTACACAAATAAAAGAAACCTGCACACATTCTACATCAAATAAACAAGCAAGTCACAGCAAGAGGAGGAATGTTTTGAACGCCCTTGCTGCTACCACAAGACTCTGACTTAGGCCAGGTCTGTGCACCGCGGGGGTCTCTCCCCTCTCCGAAACCGCTGGTGTGGCTGCTGCTCACGGCTCTGCAACCCCTCAGGGAACCGGGTTCCTCTGCCCAGCAGCGATGTCCCGGTGGGATCAGCGCTACACTTAAACTCATCTCATTAGCGCTGTGTTTATATACAAAACACAATGCGTTATGCATCCAAGTAATTCACGCTCAGGGCAGCGTTATTGAACTCCTTCCTTCCCTACGTATTTGATATTTCGTCTCCCACTAAGTTCCAGGTTTCAGAATTGGGTGGATTCCCATCCAGAGCACTCAGCATTCATCTGCTCCTCAGCCTGCAAATGTTTATTGCTGGGCATGTGAGAAAATACCACCCTTTTTTTTTAATGCAATCCACAGATAGATGCTGTGCAACTCTGTTCTCCAACATTTGGTTATAAGGATAAATTATTTCATTATAATTATTATTATAACTGTATCTACTTCTGGCCTTCAATTAAAATAACTTGACGTTACTTTTTTTTTTCCCAAAAAAACTGGCAGAGTATGACTTTCCAAACGACACAGGGCATAATTTACTAAAAAAGGGAAATGTTCTGTGACTAAAATGACATAATGTTGATTTCCATGCAAAGCATGGTCTCAAGGATTTACAAGAGAGACAAGAATGACCACATATAAGTCTAGAGTTTCACTTAATAAATCTGTTTAGCAAATTTACACTGGTCAGTTATGTACCCCAGTAAAGCCACGATGATCAGTGTTCACTCAGAGACCCAAACTGACAACTGCATTCGGGAAAAGTTCGTATCTCTGGGAACAGCAGAGCAACCTCGAATACACACAGAACTCATTCTAAGGGAGCGCCACCACAATATAATGAGTGAGCTCCCCTTTCCTGATAGCAAATCAGCAAGGCAATGTGTTCACTCCTTTATATGTGCATCGTGGTTACCGGTCAGAAAGCAGCTGCGCTGATTAAAATCTGAACACTGGGTAGACTGTTGGTCTGCTATGTATTTTCATGGTATAACTTGGAATTACATCATATCTTGACCCACAAAATCAGTATAAATTCAGATTAGACCCACCCAGTATTTCTTCAAGATGCTGCAGATGCCCAAACACTTCCGACACATCCAGAAAAGTCCCACACAAATTGCAGAACCAGCTCAGCTTCTCCAAAACAAGCTCAGTTCAGCTCCTGCAGCCCACCAATGCAGATCCTGGAAAGCAAGGTCTGCCTGGACTGCGATGTGCAATAGTAATGTAGCTGCGATAGAGCAAGGCTATGAGTAAGTAAAGCTTGTAGGAAGAAGTATTGTCTTTTACTAATTAACTGATGTAGCAAGCTCTGAATTGGCAAGTGCTTGGTCACAGAGGCCTCCTCCAGCTCCGGATCCCAAATGCCAAGCTGAATGCAGCAAGAAACGACTGCTCTGAAGGAAAAGCTTCATGAGGAATCGAGGACAGACCAGCGCTGGGTTGCTACCAGAAGGTTTCCACCTTTCCTCACTCTCAAGTAAAAAAAAAAAAAAAAAAAAAAAAAAAAAAAGAAATAAATCAGTGGAGCTGGAATGTTTAAGAAAATTTCAGAGCAGAGAAAAACGGGGAGAAAGAAACCTTACGCCGGTAAGTTAAAAGCTCTCTTGCTGAACACTCCCTGCGGCCTGATTACCAGCAGATAGCTGCTCAAGTGGAGCCCTTGTCCTGGGTGTCACAGCCCAGGTGGCCTCGAGCAGCCCGGTGCACAGCACGTCACCACAGGGCAGCACCAGCTACTCGCTCATCAGCGACAACCAGTGCGAGCCGCAGAAATAGTAGGAGTTTCCTGTCTAATTAGAGACAAACGACATACAGCAGGTTCAAAGGAGCGTGGTGGCTGACAGACCCTCTGCTCACACACGGTAACAATGGGCATCTGCCCAAAGTCTCCCTTTGCACGGCGGGGGGAAAGAAAATATCGATTAACACTGCGCTACGTTTGGATTCTTTCTCTTTAAAGAAATGTCTTGGCCTCACCCACAGACAATCAGGAAAGAGCTATGTCTTTACATTCGACTGTAACTTCAGAACAAACTGCTAAAAGCATCATCAGGGACGACCTTGGTGAGTAACACATTATTTTTTCAAACGCCAAAACCCTATACCATCGTTTTTTGTTCTAGGTGCTAAAAATACCGAGTGGAACATGCTTCTGTATATGGACTTCACGTCACACCTAACAATCTGCAAAAACCAGCATCTTATATTTAATCATCCCAGACAGAAGTATTTTCTAACAGAAAGCACCCTTTTCTTAAAGACTTATTCCAACGCACCAGAAAATACCTTCCTAATTACAAGATGTTAATTCCATAGTCTGTTTTGCACATGAATTTCTACTGAAAAGCATCACAGAAGCCTGCATTGGGCACTTTGATACACAGAGCAGTTTTAACTAAATTCCAGGCTTGTGTAAATGTATTATTTACACTGATTACAATCATGTAATCTGTTTTGATGGGCAAGTTCACTGTTAAATACTAGCAAATCATATGCCCTTACATCTCCATGAACGATCCCATTTGCTGTCAGTTGTGTAATACGGGCAACTTTCTTACTAGTCGAGCGGAAAAGACAGGGGGAGGAAAAAAATCCTGCGCACCCAGTGTGACACGGCACCGGAGGAGCGAGCAGTAAATTAGAGTGAGAGGTTATAAGTCTGACAGAAACCTGATCTGTATTCCCTAATTATGGAGGCTCACTTCCACAAAACTGACACAAATGTTAAGCCAAATTAAATGTTGTCTAATTAACTATCATATACAAGACTTCAAAGCGGGATGTCTACATGTTATTTAGCGGAGCAACGGGAACACGAGGACTCACGAATTATCAGCCGAGGCAGCGCTGCCATCCCCGCTCACTGCTACAAGGTGAAGCCATTCCAACCCCACGCGCCCCTCCTGTTAGTGCGCCGCTTGTAATATTTACAGGAGGAGGCTCGGCAGTAAACAGCGTCATGGGATGAGTTGGTAGGGAACGATTCAATGGCACTGATCTCCCCGATGAGCTGCCAGGAGCTGTTATGAATGGCTCGGCTGATGGGCTGATGACTGATAAGGAAAAAAAAAAAACAAAAAACAAAACCAAAACACACCGGTGCTGGTAATTCATGAAAAACTACACATTGCCGTGACAACTACAAGTGCCGAGTGACAGCTGTCAAGGTAAATGGAGTTTGGAGATCCTTCATCTACACATACATGTTATTCTGGGGGGAGAGAGGACTTTAGCACGCAGATTTTCAGATATATTCTCTCCCTTGGGACTAAGGGGTGGGGTGGGAAAACTAATTTATGATGCTCTTAATTTCAACGTAATAATTCTGTGTTTGGGGTGGAAAAGGTAGGAAAGCATTTACTTAATTTCAGATCACATTCTTGTGCAGTGCTAAGACTCTCAGATGGCATCAGTAGGAGGAAGAGTCTTAAGGATGGGTGAAGCTGTCTAACTTGGTGACGAGGATCCGGCTGGAGGGAGGTGCAGGCAAACAAACCACCCTACCGTGTGGCATGGGAGAGCAGCAAGAGATGCCCTTAGCGTGAACTGGGTTATCTGCAAGAGAGACATCCACCCAGATTAGTCTCGGTACTAACCAGTCCTCACCTTAGTCTAGAGCTGGAAGGAGCGGAGCGACAGACAAAGCCCCAGCTCGGCGTGGGGCAGCAGCCAGGACACAACCGCTTTCCCACCAGAGCGGGCATGAACCCGGCTGCCCCTCCGCATGGGTAGCGGGGCTCAGCCAACATGGATCCGATCGATTTGAAGGGGTTTTGTTTGTATCACAGAAGGAAACAGCTGCAGCAGTCCGAGCAAATCAGCCACCATTTCCCATACAAATCACTTCTTATCCTGTCTTAGCCTCCCAAAAACATGATTTTGTTTGTTTAGGAGCAGCCACATTAAAATGCAATAGCCAAAGCACTGGAAAATTGATTTGTGAAAATTTTAGATCATCTACATCCGGCCATGGTTTAAT
The DNA here is from genome assembly GCA_013399365.1 of Pampusana beccarii. Lineage (NCBI taxonomy): Eukaryota > Metazoa > Chordata > Aves > Columbiformes > Columbidae > Pampusana > Pampusana beccarii. The sequence goes on along the minus strand of VWYH01002340.1, from coordinate 732,729 downwards.
GGATAACACTGACCATGCACAATACAAACACACAGAGCTCCACTGTTTATGTGCTCTCAAACCACATGACAAGAAAACAAAAAAAGGAAAATTGGGCAAGGAAAGTGTGAACAAAGCCTGCTATTAACATAATTCTCCCTAATTGTTTTACAACTGTTAAATTGACACCATAAAAGGCTCTACTATTGTTATCAGTTGTAGTCCATCTCTCTCTATCCACCCTAAGCTTCCATAACACTCCAGTTATTCAAAACCAAATTGGAGTAAACATTCAAGCTGAAATCAAACTAAAATGAGGGTCTTGAAAGTTTAACACCCACCTATCCCCAAGAGCAAATACAAGGCTGCAAGTACCTGTCTTTTCCTCTTCTTTCCAGTAACAAATCCATCCAGGCTGATTCAGGTTTGCCTGGAGCATTTTCTAAAACTGCAAGTCAAAAAATTTCCAGGGCCTCATTTGTAACAGATTGGAGCCAGAGAGAGTCTGTCCATGTTACTGTCTCCAAGAGGCCACGTATGAGGAGCAAAACCTCTATTTTCACTAACCATCCTGTAGCCCGATGAAAACCAGCAGCACTACAGGTCCCAGCCTTAAAACCAAGCCTTGGGGTCTCAGCCGCCGCTCGAACCCTCTGCGCTGCCATCAGCCCCGCGCCGGCAGCTGCTCCCACGTCCCACCGGTACCGCAGAGTTACCTCACGGAAAACAAACTACGTTGTAGTAAACACGACATCAACGTTGACTAAAAAGTGGTCAAACAAACTGTGAATAGAGGGGAGCCCACTGGCTAACTACAGAAGACCAAGCTCATCTCCTCTTCCCATCAGGGTTCAGAACAGCCTCAAACGTCTGCCTGAGGAAACCTGCCTGAACGGGATGCTGCCAATAGCACGCGGGTGAGACCGGGGACAAGCTGAAAGGGCTTTTCTTTCTCTTATGCCCCCCAAAATGGTTATTTCCCTATCATCGGTAACACAGGGATAAAGAAGAAGTGATGCAGATCTGTGGATATTTTATATGCTGCTGCAGCTTTGTTTCTCAATGCATCATGCTCACCAAAAGTAAATAAGTAGAACTACTTTTGCTTTTAAACAGATATTGTAAAAAACGATGTCAAATTGTGCAGAATGGAGCAAGTCACAAATAGGGAGACGACATCTATTTGAGGAAGAAAAATGGACAACATAAAAAAGAAAGAGAGATTAATTTTTTGAGCCAGGCTGCAGTTTGCCTCCAATCTCACAGCCCTGAGACATCCAAGATCAACACAAACACAAAAGCCTTATCCACCCAACTATCATCATATATGATCTGACTTGTCAAACAAAAGAAATATTTTTTAAAAATTCTCAAGGGAATCAAACACACCCTGTTTCCCTTTTCACCGCAGCCTTGTGCTCATCCCAAGAGCCTTCCTTGCCACAGGGACCTCTCCTTCCCCTTCTCACACCCCCACAGCAAAACCTTCTCTGTCCACCCCTCCGGGATCTCCACCCCTACCAGCCCCATCCAAAGGCCGGCAGCCCCCCGGCCGCACACCCTCACCTCCTTCCCCTGACACAAGTGGGAACACAAACCCTCCTCCGCTGTGTGTTTGCTGACCTGCCAACCCCTCAAACCCCGCTAAGGCAGGGACACCAAACAGACTCGCCCCCCGTTCTCTTCCCCATGCCTCACATCCTACATCTATGTTGTGTTGGAATTGCTCAGGAGAACGACAAATAAGGCACAATTAATAATAGCATATATATAGCATATAATAATATATATAGCATATAATAATAGCAATATCCCAAGTGCTTTGGAGAGCAGTCCACTAACACCTCTCAAAATTCCTCTGGAGCCACCAGATACCTTTCATGGGATGACTGAAAACACTGTCTGCAGCCCATTGAGCAACTTACTGACATGTGGGTTTCCCTGGCTAGTCTGTCTTGCCCTCCACCAGAAATTTTATCCAGGCAGAGTTTCTGCAGCTTTCTCCAGAGTCCCCAGATACCCAGCAACCTGGTCAGGCCCCAAATCAGATCAATCAGGTTCAGGTCACCTCTCCTGAGCCCCATAGTGCCTGGGACTTTCTGGAGATGCTCTGCTCACAGCTCATGTTTCTGGACAAAACAAGGAGGTGTTTTGCCGTCTGGCATGTTGCAAACAACTATGGCAACCCACTGCTGATCTGCAGGTTGCAGCTGGGAACAGTGAGAATAATAGTTTTTGAATGGAGGTCTCAGAAAAGGTCCCTTCTCAGTTTGTAGTTAATATCCTCCCAAGGATATCTCAGTTTAAAATATCCATTCTATTTGGATTAGAGATTCATCACAAAATTAGTAACAAGGTATTTGGGAGATGTTGCATAATGACTTGAGTTGTGGTACAAGCATCTGTGAGAGAAGAAAAGCAGGACTTCTGATCATTAAAAAAAGAAGTGTTTTCAAACAAAGAAAACCTTTAGAGATATATAGCTGGGAGGGTTGTGGGGTTTGTTGGGTTTTTTTGTTGTTATTTGTTTTCGGTTTTTTACCAACGAGCATTAGAGAGGCGAAGCTGAAAAATTTCTATGCATTTGACTACTTTATAAAGACACAGCAATCTACTGAAATGCTGGAACAACTTCACCAACTTACAGTTTGCACAGACAATACCAAATACACATGGTTGTGAAGATCTAACAAATGTAGTATAGCATGTCCAACAGAAGTCTGTTAATATCTGTAGCATTAAGAAAAAAAAAAAAGGCTGTTTGACAGCCTTCCTGCAGCAAAAAACAGCCAAGGTCACCAGCCACCGCTATTCACTGTGTCAGAGACAGGGGGGAAACGCTGCAGCCAACAACCATCCGCCCTTGCACTAGGACCTGGGGGCTGAAACACGCTTTTCTCTTGAAGAAGCAAATAAAGGGTGTCACTTTTTATCTGGTTCTCCATACCATCACCATCTTAGGTCAAGATGGGAACACTACTGCGGGATTCCCGCAGCCGCGGGACGGCCGTGCAAAGAGAGCTGCGCAGTGATCTCCTGTAAAACACCCTGCCCGGCTTCAGCCGCTCTGCCAGCACAAAGAACTTTGCACCCTGAGACCTGTTTTCCTAGTGGCCATGTAACCACCCCCCTTCTGACCCCCTCCCTCTCTCCACCTTCTCCCTTTCTCCCCTAATCTACGCTTTCTCAGCACCGTTCCAAGTAATTTTTCCCCCTCTGAACGCCACAAAAACAACAGCCTCAGATTATCGTATTTTTCAGGACACAGACACTTTTCTTCATTTTAGAGAAACGTATTTCTGTGTTTAGAAATGAGTATTTTCAATTTATACACAGCATCTTAGGTTTTTTTGGCTTGAACACAGAATTTCAATAGAGAATAATCTGCTAATCTGTGCACTTTTCATTCTTGCACAAACGATGGGCCCCTCCTTTTCCACTGCATAAAAGGTTTAATAGCAATCTTAGATACCCAAAGAAGTTTGTAACCTTTCTATTACAAACTTGTTCCAACCTACAATTACCAAATAACTTAATTATCATAATTATATATGAAGCTTTGCTGTAAATTAAGATTAAACTGGGTTGCTGAAATAAATGCTAATCTATTTAATTGCGGGATGAATTACCTTGGCTTCGTTGCTGTTCCTCAACAGCTGGTCTCCCAAATAAGCCTGACTGAACAATGTCTTTACACAGAGTTACCCAAGCTCATCCTGCAACAAACAAAAGCAATTTAGCGTTTCAAGAGGAGGGCACAATTTCCCTGTGTAACTTGACTTCTTCTGAGTACCTATTGGTTTCCATGAGAAGCTAAAGGTTCTTGATTTCTACTTTTTAAGTTTAAAATTAGCTTGATAATGGTGAAACCTATTCTCTTCCGAGGCGTTACTGGTAGACGTGAGGACGTCCTCCTAGAAGCACAGATTGAAGTGGAGAGCCTGGAAGAGGGCAGGTTTGCCATGCTTTGTGTGGCTGAGGATGAGAGGTTACAGCCCTAGCAAAGCAAAAGGCAACAAGAGGTAGTTATCAAACACACTCCCACCTCCGCTCCCTCTCGTCCAAATCTGCAGCAGGCTGCCTGCTCCAGCAGTTGTCTTTCTTGAGCTGAAACTGAATTCTAACCGAAGTTCATAAAGGACATTATAACATACATGGGAAGATGTAACTATCAAACTGCTTGTCCCTCATAACCTGTCTCAACATCTGAGCCGAGATCTCTGCCACCGCAGCAGCGCTCTGTGCCAGCCACTGCCCAAGCTATGCTGTTAAACCGTTTGGTATATGTTAAAGGTAGGTATGATAAATTCGATTTGCAAGCCGTCTCGTCTCATTTACGTGATGAAGCCATTGCAATAGAATATTTCTGACATATTACACTGGCCTATGACATGATGCCAATGGAAAATGACATGCCCCACCATGCTGAATATGATAACATTTATCTGAATAACTAATATCTCCTAACAATTCTAAATGTAGCCAGAAAACATATGAAGATAAAACATGGATCGAGAAAAAAGAAAAAAAAAATATTTCTCTCTTTTCTCAGAACCTTCGTCAACTCCCTTCAAAATCAGCACAGGACTCAGCAGGTGGGGACAAGACACTTTTAAAAGGCATTGAGAAGTTTTTATATATTATTTTTTTAAAAGTAAACACACATGCACAATTCATCACAAAACAGAAACATTTCAATATTTATTTTCAATATTCTTTGGGAATTTCTTTTCTGCAAGTCCTGGGATAGCACAGAGGAGACTTAGGTCCATGATAAAAATGAACTTGTCAGTCACGGTCTTTATCTCAGCTCTGGGGAGTCAAAGCCCAGGCCTCAGAAGTTGTACATGAATCAACATTAAGACTTCACGGACATGCAGCATTTTCCTCTAAAAGACCCGAGAATACTTTATAAGCACTAATGAATTAAGTGTCCAGCACTCCTGCGAGATAGGGAAACACCATCCTTCTTTTACAGACTGTGGGCAGGAAGACGGTAAGTGATTTGTGCAGGGTCACTAAATAAATCTGCGTAAGGCAGAGCAAAACTCATGTATTCTGTCTTCAAGTCGTGAGCTTTGGTGCAAGACCATTCCTCATCTCCCCCTCGGCCAGGCAAGGGCTGGTGCTGGAGTCAACAGGTGTTTGAGACACAGAACCTCTCACACACACAATCCTATCTCCTCCTAATTACTCAGATTTTAGAAATACTCAAGTTTTCATACACTTCCTCCCATGACAAAGTTTTACTAGCCTCAGAACGTGTGGAAAGGTCAAAGTAATTATGTGTAAGTGTGTCATCCATGTAACAACACCCTACAGAAACCAGTCAGGACTCTCGAAGGCCAAACCAATGAGGGCTCTGTAGGACACTGGAGAAAGCCCCATCAGAACCATTATAACCCAGTCGTCGTCTGCAAATATCTCCCATGGAGACACACGTTTGCAGACCGCTTAGTGGGTCCTGAGAAAGCGGCAAACCCCGGTTCTGAAAAATATTTTGTTTTTCTCACCAGCTCCAGTAACGACATTAAAGAAAATTTTAAATTTAATACCCAGGGCAAGAAACCAACTTCCTGGTGCTCCAATGTATTAAGCAACATAATCTCCCAGAGGAAGTGGTAGAGCCCAGATTGCTTAAAGCGCTTAAAACCAGACAGGACCAAACAATTAGTTCCCTTGTCCTAACACCGAGACAGACAATTTCTCACCTGAAAATGGGCATTTTTCCAGTAGACAAGCTCAGTCTTTAACAAGATAGGGGTTTTTTTCTCCTTTGTGCGCTTACAAACATGACGAGGCAGGCACAGCCAGTGGAAGGCAGCTGGGACTGGGAACAAGGATCCCATTAGTTTCCCCAGCGCACCCACCCCAGCACTCACACACTGGGAGGTGGGACACCCTTGTCAATAACAAAATTGGTTAGAGGCAAAGGAAATCACATAACCTTAAGTGAAAAAGCTCATCGGCTAAGTGCCTCTGTGATTGTGCGCATGCAGTGAAATGAGATTGTCTTAAACAGTTTTTTATTTACTGTCTTGCCACATTTAAACAAAAACATTTTCATTCACTCAATTTCATTAAGCCGTCTATCATCTAGGAAAGGCCAGTTTAGACTTACATTTTGGTTCAAAAGCACAGAAGGAATCTACTTGTGATACTCTAGAACAAGCAAACCGGAAGAAAAAGCGACAAAAATCAGAAGGGAAAAAAACCCCATGCTGCTTATTTTCACTTCTGGAAAGCCCAATATATTTAAAATACGTGCAGAAATCCAGAACTACTTACAAAGTGGTTTTGCAGTATGTACAATACATACTGGGAGGCTGCTACGATGTGCCAGACAAAACCAGCCATGGTAAACGGATCCTGAGAATCTCGGGGACCCAGCTGCAGCACTGAACTCCTCCCAGCAGCACGGGTCCTGTTACACGCAGCTCAAAGGCTGCAGCTTCAGATGGTTGGTCTTGCACAAGATTTTAGAAACCTGAAATAATTTCTCAGATGCTTTTTCCAACAAACGTTTTACCTGGGATGGAAAATAAGGGAGAGCAATCTACCTGATGCTACTTGTTTGGTTGGGTTTCTTTTTTAACTTACAAATGGTCACTGTGCATTATTTACCACGTGCTTCCTGGCAGCGCACTGGGGGACCTTCTGGGTGCGTTGGACACAGGATGCTCCACAATTCTTAGGATGGCAAAAACGTTCAGAAAGAAAATCTAAGTTTTGTCACATCAGTTGTTCTCAAGCCACAGGGACACTTGCACCAAAGCGGATCTTTGCTGCTCCCACATGTTTGTTCCTGCAAAGGTAATTCTTGTTTGGGGGCTGTAAGCAGAGGAAACAGTGCAATAAGACCAACTGCGAGACGTACAATAACGGGAATTTTCTACCATGCTGTTCTCGCACATTCTGCTGGTCACATTCAGCAGATTATTTACTCAATCATTATTTTACTTTAAAAAAAAAAAAAAGTTCACTGTTAGATGGCAAAAAAGTTCAGAAACAAAACCTAAGAACCGCAGAGCATCCTGCGCTGTTGGAGTCCAACCCAACGAGGAGGTCCCGCAGGGCACTGCCAGGAACTTCACCTTTTCTTCTCTGTAAGCAACGCAGACTATGCGAGGCCACATAAAACGTGGGACCAAACCCCACCATTACAAGCAGCATTAGCCAGGCAGGGAAAGGCGACCATCTGGTTTGGCAACACTGGTTGTAAATCGGCGCTTTGCATGGGGGCTGTTGAAAACTGCTTAAGGGCATTAAGAGACATGTAAGTGCAGTAAAGAAATGGAAACGGCGCAGGCAGCACCGCTGAGGGAGGCCATCCGATTGTAGATGTAAACTTGAGGCTGAATTTGGCAAAACCCAAAATGGGGGACAAAACCAAAACCCTTTTACATCATTTACTCACATGCTAGTGAGCTATGAAGTGGGAAGGGCCGCTTCTTTCTATGCATTTCCAGCACTGTGCTGGAACACAGACCGAGGGCACAGGTGTCTGTAAATACTTCAGATAAAGAGACCCTGACTGTGTCCTCTCAGCTTCAGAGGGGCCTTGAAGTGCTGGGGTAGCTGTGAGCTGCTCGGAGCTGAACACACAGCTGGATGGTCAGCCCAGCAAACAAACAGGCTCACTGTGCCGCAGGGCTTATTCAACAAACACCTAGCAAACAAGCCATAGGTTAAAAAAACCCCAAACAAACAGCAAAACACACCCCTTTTTGTTCCCCCAACCGCAACCCAACATCAGAAAGGGATTCTGCGTGGCTTCAGCAGGTAACCCAGAGGCAAAAGCCCAGCCAAGTCCTCCTTTCACTTCACCAAGACTCGATCCATTCTGCTTTCTTAATTCAGGTTGTTTGCCTGATTTCAGCTACTTCAAAGTTCAGCAACAAACGTGTAATGTTTCTGCCTTTCAAGCATACCAAGCTCCTTTGCCATAATGTGTCTGATGGGTCACACCCCTACTAAATCACACTCATCGTAAAGCAATACTACTGTCACATAAATTTAAGCCTTTTAGCGCAGGCCTTTCACCAACTCATAATGCTGTCCGTGCAGCGAAATCTAGACACTTCGAAAGCCTAATTTTAAGTTCAGACTATGAAATGCTTATTTTTCTCTTAAAACCTCTTTTTATCACCATTTCTTGTTGCCCTGTGGTGTATATTGATTTTTTATATATTATACAGCAAGAGAGATAATTGTGTGCAGAGAGCTGTATGTCATTTAAGAAAAGGAAAATAAATAATTCTATTTGGCAAAACCACGAGATGAGCTGAGTGAGTAGATGTCATTCTTCCTCCAAAAATGCATGGTGGTTGCAGGCCCTGCTGTAATCTAAATTGAAATAATTAAAAAAGTAATCATTAAATTACAAAAATACATCAAACTCACAGACCTCCCAGGGACCCTGTGCATTTGGCTAAACAGTAATCTAGCATTCGTCCATCCTGTGCAGTAAACCGAAAGGTGGGTGTCCCCTTTGTCAGTATATCATGAAAACTGGACCAGGTGGCTAATCCTCCTCAGGGAACTTGAACCTTGGCAAAGCATCTACCAGAGGCTGAACAGATGCTTAGGCACTCATTAACCAATTCACTTCATCGTCACACACACGATGGGAGTGTAACGTTAAGAGCCCCACAGCCCAGACCGAAAACCTGCCCCGTGCTTATTCAATACAGCCCAGGCTGGTAACACGAGTTTAACTTTTCCAGCTGCCTGGAAACGTGTGGATCAGCAACACGACACAGCAGAAACCCAGTCTCAGAGTTTTCTGAGCAGTCGGATGCAAGTTTTTGAATGTGTTATTGGGGTCCAGCATCCCTCCTTATAAGAAGGCAGCAGCACAGCCCTCGCTCCGTGGGTGCAGCACCCACAGAATCAGGCCCTAGAGACTGCAGGCAGCTTGAGCATGGCTTGAAACTTCACCCTTCAATGGCAGGGTGGCTCTAATAACATAAGCAACCACCTGAGGATGGGGCTATTTAAAACAAACAAACAAAACAAAACAAAACAAAACTGCCCCTACACAACAAAATCCCTAGGAGATATTCAGAGATCTAAAACACTGCAGGTATATTTGTGTGTATAAAATATAATTTCAATAATATAAATACAACGGGGGATATGGGCAGCAAGTCACAAAGAGCGAAGCTGATTGTTTCATAGCATAGTTTTAGTAGTTTAAGCCACTAAGAACATAAGAGGCAATACCTAAAAGGGACAGAGGAAAGAAATTAACCCTACTTCAATGAGCAGCTAAAACAAAAAAAATAGAAAATCTCTCTTGTCAAGTTGCTTCCTTTTCACACTGGACAGTAATTGAAAGAAAAGAGTCAGGACCAGCAGAAACCACAATTTAAGGAGAAACAATGAGGAAAAAACTCCTGTACACAACCACACTTTACTTTCAGCGCATTTGCTTTCTTCCAGCACAGCATCAAAAGGGAACTGCTCCGTGACTCGTGGAAGTAACCGTGTTTCTGGAGCACCACTCGGCACAGCACCTTGGTAAAACCCACACGTGATCAGAGCCATTCAGTCAGTGCTGCGGTAGAACTTCCAGCAGTGCCCAGGTACTTTGGCAGTTTCAGTCTCATGTGTCACACCAGGTTCACACTTGTTTAAACAGCAGAAGCATCGACGGGTACAGCACTGTCATGTTTGTTTGGTCAGTTAGCAGCCTCTGAAAATCTTAGCTCTGACTGGTGTCACACGTTCACCTCTGGGATCCACATCTACTTTTAAAAGGGGAAGCAGTGTTAGTCTAAGATCGTATTGAAAAACATATGTTGAATACTTTTATCAATTTCTATTTCCTCAAAAAATGTATCTTAATCGGTGAAATACAATTAAGCGTGCTAAACCTAAACCCTGCCCTAGCATTGAAGGCTGTTGGAGCTGGTGAGGCAGCACTGGCAGCAGGACCCAGGGAAAACTTCTGTCCCAGCTCTGCCTGCCCACCTTCTCCCCAGCAGGGAGAGGGCTCACCAGGCAGCAGCCAAGGTTACAGAGAGCTTTAGAAGTACTCTGGAGTGTCCTTCGGCCAGGACTAACCTCCTCTAAAGATCTTTTGGTGTTTTTTGGGTTTTTTTAGTCTATGTTTTAAGGTAGAAGTTGGTGATGGAGCAGATTGTGACAGGCTTCCAAAGAGATGGCACTGGTGGATTTTGGAGCAGAAAAGGGCATTTTGCCCTTGACTTAAAGAATGAGAAACCAGCAAGGGTCAGAGACTGCCTTTGTGTGTTTTACAGCACTGGGAACACCTGGCACAGAGGTTGGGAGATATCAAAAAAACAAAACAGAAGGGGAAAATGCGTTTACAGCTGCCAATCTCCAGGCAGCTAAAGCCCTCAGCCCCCCTCGTTCCCCCATCCTCAGAGAGAGACTGACTGCTGCAGGACTTACAGGAACTGATCCTGGCAATGACAGACAAGACCCAAGCCTCAAAAACCTTAGAAGAGAACAGCTTTGTAGAAACAGACGTTAAAAAACCCCCACACGAATTAACTTGTCCCAGGCCAGAACAGAGACTTCTTAAACAGCAGACACAATGGTCAGCAATGGCACCACAAACACGCCAGTGCAGCTCCTTGCTCATCCACACAACAGGCTCAGAGCAGCTTTTAGATGCCAGGACCAAAAGCCCAGTCCAGGGGCAGCTCATCCTGCTACCAGTCAGGGCCACCAGCAAGACCCCAGCAGCAATCTACCTGCATCAATGGAAAGGGGATGGGGGGAAATGCCATGATTTTATTTATGAAAGTAAGAGCTGATGAGAATTATTTACACCCAGCAGTGATCCACAGTTATATCAAACCCTTGGGTACTCCAGTTCTATGCATCGCACACAAATCACAGAGCATGAGGGGTTTCTAATCGCAAGTCTCTGGTTAGCAGTGATAAGCTCAAAGGGCTGAAATGAGCCAGGCGCTGGGATGCAAATGCCCAGGGAACCTCAGAGATGCCACACAAGGCTTCAGCATGCACCAGGAGTGCTCCTTCCTACACTTTGAGTACAAAAACCTGTTAGAGAAAAGCTATTTTCTCAGAAGCACTACCTGCTCAGGAAATACACAAAACTGAAGCTCCTGATCCCTCAGGACCATTGCTGTGCCCCAGCAGGTCACCAACAAGAGAGAGGTGTTTATTCATAACCCTGAACTTGTTCACAACCATTTTGCACCTACCTGAACAACTCCTGCAGCTTTTGGTGACTGCAGCCAGGTCACCACCGCTCCTCATTACACAGCTCCATCGGCAGCTCCTTGTCACTTCACTGAAGTTCAGCAGCTTCAGCTAAAACCAGACACTGAGGTGGAACCTTCAGCTAACAAATCCAAGCTTTTTTGGAGAGCCAGGCTGAAGTAACAACGCTGAATTTTTAAAAGAACCAAGGAAGCCCTTTCCTCCCAAGCTTCCCGCTCAGCAGACAAAGGAGTGGGAGCCTGAGCCCTCCCAGCAGGCACCGTTTGATACCCCAGCTATGCTGGTGCAGTTAGTGCTCAGCGGGTGCCGCTGGGCAGGGCTGATGGCAGCAGCAACCGGGCTGGGGCAGCTTCACCCCTGCCCCGGCTCAGCCCAAGGGCCACTCGTTTGTGCTGCAATTAATATTTGAAATGTCTCAGAACTAAGACTCTCTTAACTTTCAAACCCAGAGATACTCTTACAGGCTTTGATACCATTTGCCAAGTTTTGGTGTGAAGCAAAGACCTATTATTATTATTATTATTATTACTATTATTATTATTATTACTATTATTATTATTTTATTCTGCAGAGTTAAAATAAACTTTCTCTGCAGAGTGACCTGCAGCAGAAAGGAGTGGCTGCAGAGCAGGAGGGCAGCAGCCGGGGCACCTCTGCCAGCGCTGGATGCGGCACCGCACACGTGAGATGCTGGTCCTTACCTGCGTGTGCCAAGAAACAGGCCGTCCCGGCCCAGCGCCGTCTGGACAGCATGTGCTTGCTACGTGTGCAGCTCAAACACAACATCTATCCTCTGAGCAGGTGCCAACTGGAACAAAAGCATCTTCAAAAACCAGTACTCCACCTCTCCTGCCTCATCGTCCTATTTCTAGAAAACAAATCAGTGCTTTAAAAAGGTAAAAGCATACCTTTCTCAAATATAGCTTTGTTTGTTCAAAAGATCTACAACTGGCTTCAAGCTCTCCTCCTTCCCCTGCCACCCCAGAAAAACAACAGAAGACAAATGAAGTCAAATATGCTTTATTACTTACTAGCTGGTAACATAATACCTTCTGACAAGCTGAACAGTTGTAGCAGGCGGCTGTGGAAGTCGCTACATGGCCTGTTCAGAACAAAAACAGGAATGAGAGACAGCTCTGAAAGGGAGTTTGGAGCACAGCTCAGCCATCCTACCATGCCCAAACCAAGTACTTTTATCCAGTTAATTTAGTGAATGAATTCCTCAGGGTCTCTAGCCATCTACCACCACAGCTCATTAGAGCCCGATATCCAACTTTTCATGTTGTATCACTGAAAGCACTTATGCTTAAATGTAATTAAACTTAAACAAGATCTCTTTTCCTCTCTCGGCAGCCCCGGGACCTGCCTCCCCAGCCCTGCCCGTGCTGACAAAGGCAGGCACCTCCGCGGCGTTATTTGGGAAAACACTGCATGCTTCCCCCGCTGACGGCCTGACATTTGCCCCACCGCCCATCCTGCGAGCAATTAGAAATCTAAATACTGGGTGTAATGCCTGGCTATTGGGATTTAAACTCGCAGATCTCTTACAAACGAGTAATGCGGTAAGACTTGCTGTCCGACGAGGTGTCTTATTGAAATATCCCAGGCTGGTTTGCTTGTCACAGCTGTCGTTTCAGCCATTTGCACTTACACTGTATTGCTTTCATTACAAAAATAGAAATTTGTGTCCTAAGTGCTGTTACATTACTAATGCTAAATATTTAATTCCCCGGGGTTCTAATTATGGTTGAGCACTGGCAACACTGATTCTACTTTTTAATAACAACTGTAAAAGCAATTTGAGCATTTTTCAATTAATTAAATACATAGTGTATGAGTAACCTCTTGTCATTTTGCCCTCCAGGACCTAAGCTAATTTGTGTGGAATAAAATGTTTTGAAAATTAACTGATATACTAGTCTGATCATTGTTGTTCTATTAAATTATAGTCTGCCAAATGAGCAGTGTATAATAGTTACATACCATACAGTTTCCCTATTTATGACAGTGTGGTGTTTTTTTGAAAAAACTTCTGCAGTGCGTTTCTAGAGAGCACGTTGGGGAAGCCTAATTAGCAGCCAGGAGATGTTCCATGTACACGAGCATCAGCAGCCGTACAGTGCGGTGAGTCTTCAGCGATGAAAAACAAAGGCGCTCTCCATTTTTCAGACCTCATTTTCACCTTCTTTCACAGCTGAAATTAAAAGTGTTAATTAAATGACTTTCTCCTGCATAACTGCTATGGATTAGTTAGTAGTTTACACTTTAACACATGGGAATTGACTCACAATGTTGAAACACACAAGTAGTTTAGAAACCAATTTTTCGTCTTCAACTTGCAGAACCCCGTATGAAAAGATTTGCCCATAGGATGAGTTTGTTGGAACACAGAGACAGCTAAAAATACCTAGCCTGCTCACACAGACATTCAGCCATAAAACTAACTTACACAGCATGCGTGACAAGATGCTAAAATTAAAAAGTTATCATTTCAGTTTACGCAATTCTAGAAATTTCGAACACCGATACACAGCAGCACCTTATGTATCCCAGTGAGGGAAACTAACCTCTTGTTTTGCACATTAAAAATAATGCAAAATCAACTGAGAAGAATTAGCAAAAACCCTAAAATTTTGAAAATATTTCCTCCACATTTTTCTTTGTAGCTGATGAACAATGTTCTTTCTTGCATGCATTGCAATATTCTGTTTTACTACTGCGGCACACTGTAAAATAAGTCAAATATATTGTTTGAAAAGTGCTTAAGGTTTAAAGGTTTAAACATCCCAAAATATACAGGTGAAAGTATGATGGTTTTAGCCTAATAATTCAACAGTAAGGGCAACATTCTACCCCGAAATCACACAAAACATGGATGATAGGTATCCATGAGGCAGACAGTCCAGAGCACAGTACCAAGACTTTAACACCAACAAAGCATTTCAGGAAGCAAAAACGTCTTACTAAGGGACACTGATACCACAGGCTTTCCAAGTAAAAGTTGTCTGTGACTTAATTATTGCTCTTTACAAAGAAGACCTTGGAAAAGGCTTCTTCAGGCACTGCGCTGAAAGCATGGAGACTTTCTCAGCAGGGTGACGGACACGGCAGCACTTTAAAACTGGAAGCATTGAGAGAAGCCGAGCGAGCACATTGTCAGTACCGTGTCTGGTTCCTGCAGCCCGCTCACCCTCAGACTCACCACAGGGCCACCAACCTGCTCGGCCACCAACCTGCTCGGCCACCAACCTGCTCCCCCTCCGTGCCCTTGGCACCGCTCAGTCTGGGAACAGGGGTTGCTCTGATAGCGCTGGTCCGGCTCGGGGTCACTGCAAAGAAGCATCTGTCCCGCTGACATTTTCCAAGGCCGTCCCTTCTTTCCGCAAGGAACTTCGTGCCTGTGCATACGCCGAGCGCGGACGTGGATCCCCGAGCTGTGCGGAGCGCTCGGCTCTCACAGAAACCCACGGGCCGTTCTTGGCAGAGTTCTCCACACCACCGGCCAGGGAAACAAAAACAGGTAAAGTGAGGTTAAAAAAATGTTCTGATCTTGAAACTTGCACGTTGTTTGACTCTGCCTGAAATGCAAACGTATAACTTTAAAAAAGGAATATCAAAGATGCTCTAAAGACATGAGCTGTTAACAGGAAAGGCAGACTAACTGAACATGCTCAAACAGACATAACCTTGTTCCAATACACAAGGAAAAAGATGATCATAGCACTAAAAATTACAATATTGGCAATTATATCTGTTCAACAGACTTTCTGAGAACACTCATTTATGATGTGTTTAGTCACTGTGTGTTGTAATTACAAGTCTATTTTTTTCACAACTTGCAAAGCATTACGCATGTGGAATATTGCACTCATCATGCTAGTTGAAATTAAACCAAGCCTCAGTTTACATTAAGTAAGATTCCTTATTTGCTATGCCGAGACACTCACACGCTAAGAGCTGCAGTTCAAACTAAGCAGGATTGCATTTCATCTAAAACCAAAAACAAACAAATCTATAAACTGCAGATTTCTTTTGTCACCAAGCAAATTAAGGTTCTCAATCAGCATTACAATGTTTTCTTTCCAAATAAATATTAAATAGAATATACAGTCACAGTCAAATAAAAGCACTCAGGTCTTAAGTGTTTGTGTGTAGGAGTGTATGTGCCTACATAAAACACACACACAAGATATGAAGAACACAAGCAATGTATTGCAATAATAGCTCTCTTCTTATAGATAGATTTATATAACAGCATAAAACTTAAAGTTACCTTTGCTACTGTTAAAAGCTCCCTAGTGTCTGTAGGTGTCTGAACTCAACAAATCCTGGAAACATTCTGTTCACACACTGAGTTTTAAGGAATGTGCAGCACGTGTCAACTTCAATAAAAGTGGCACAGTTCTTTAATTACCCTGTTCACCCAACAGCCGCTTTAACAAAGTATTTTTCTGAACATGTGAAAATGCAAAAAAAAAAACCCAAAATCAGTCATCTATGCGCTCTGACTACTCAGCATCTAACAGCAATGGATATACTGAGGAACAAAAACATGAGTCACGCCAAGCCCATAATTCTCAGTGACTGACTGTAAAGCACTTACAGTCAGCATTAAGCTTCTAAAACTCTAACCCTAATCAATCGTAAACAAAGAAATAAAGACCTCATGGTTATTTTTAAAATCTAAAAGATTAGCACACCCTTTAAATATTTTTTCTGATTCATAAGGCACTCTTCCCAGGTAAAATATGTACTTCTGCATGAAAACAGGCTAGTACATACAAGTTAAAAAAAATAACACCACCTATTTAAACACATGAGCTAATTACACCTGGCATTTTGGACTTCAGTGGTAACATATTGCTTGCCATAGAGCAGAAAACATCCCGGTCGGCCAAAAACAAAAGTGCACAAGATTCAGAAATCTAAGCGCAGACAACCTCTCCCCTTCTCCAAATGCTTATGCCCCCAAGTCTTTTCCCGGTGCAGGAGACCCAACATCATCTCCCCAGGCTGCACGGAACTTGGAAACCTACGACTTGGACACATTTATTTCAACCGTGGTGACAGCACAGCAACAAAAAGCCCATTAAAAAGAAAACAGGCAGATAACGGGATGCGATCAACTTGCAATCATTGTTTTGTTACGTGCCAGCGAATGGGTGCCAGCTAACTAATCTGAGTAGAGCACAAACCTCATTTATACACAGCAGGATGCTGTCAGAGGATTTTAAACCTAATAATTATTTCTACAAAGTGTAACTTTGCCTTGCTGCTAGAAGTATACACTTTGTAAAACACATTTGCTCTGAAGGAAAAAAAAAAAAAAATCATGTGCCATTTGATTAATTTGGTGGGGAGAGAGGGGGATGGAGGAATGAAAGAAACCCACCTAAAGCCCACAAAACCTAACGCTCTGCAGAGCCAGTCAGTCAGGTGAAAGAGGATCTCTGAAAAAGGCACGATATTAGGAGGCAGGAACCTTGCCAAATTAGTTGTTACTCGATGCTTCCCCCCACGATCTTTATTTAAAGAGAAGTAACTTTGAGTAACTTTTCAGTGGAAGCTGCTCTGCAGGTATCTGTTACACCCAAACACCTCCTCCCTTCCAAGGCAAAGGGATCTCTGAGATGACCCAGCTGTAGCAAAAGCTTGCAAAGAATTCCTCTACCCCACTCAGCCATTTCTTCAAGCATAAACCTCCACAAAAACATTTCCTCTGCATTCAAAAGGTAGAAAATCTACTTTTTCCTTTCTAGTAATATCTAATGATTCCTCGCTCTTCTTGAAAGTTTGCACCTTGGAGTTCATCCGTGACTTTTACCTCTGTATATTGTCAACACACGTTGCCTTCATAATGTTTTGCTAGGTCTGGAGTATGAAAACAGTCTTATAAAATTAACTGTCATATCACAGATGTAAAGATTATCTTCAGGAACACACATTTCATTCAACCAAGTTTGAACTGAGGTTAAAGGAGTTAGAAAGAAATCATAGAGTACTAGGGAAGAAGGTCCAACATATTTGTGGAGAACATACACAAATCATGTGTTTATGGTAATAAACACATGATTATGCGTGGGATCCTGATAGTCATACCGAACGCAGCAATCACCAAGGAGCCAGGAAGTCTCATTGAAACCAACACATTATATGGAATATTTATAAGAAAAAAAAAAAAAAGTCTGCTCTGAAATTATTTCAGTGCTACGTAAACAGTAGGACAGCCTTAACTATAGTGTTTTATCTTTTAAAGTGCCGGGACATAAAATTTTTACTCATCGGCATAACATATCCATGACAGCGCTGTACCAAAGACGTATGTTATTCTGCAATACTGGTTTAACTACATATTACCACTTAAGTAGGCAAAAAGATTATTAGGCAATCACGAGCATTTCATTAAATATTCTAACTTCGGAACTACAACAGCCCATATTAAGGTAAAATAATGCTATGGATTATGCGCCATCTCAAAGAGCAGCGGAGGCTCCTTGTTGCTCTGTTTGTGGTGCACGTGTGCCCGAGCGCGGGGCTCTGCTCCAGCTCCGGCTCCGCTCCGGCTCCGCTCCGGCTCCAGCTCCGCTCCGGCTCCGGCTCAGCCTCGCACCTGCAGCCGCACCCGCCCTCGCTGCAGAGATCGGATCGGGGGCAAGCTGAGGATTTTGGAAAGTATGCGGTTGGCGCTTTGCCTCCCTGAGCTATGCACAGAGCAAGTACAGGCTGACAGGGGTAAGAAAGAGTTTGACTGACGAGTCCAATGTTTTGTCAATGTACAGCAGTACGTAGCCAAGTTAACTTAAAACTTGGCAGAAAAGCAACAGGTTTCACACTATCATACTTACTTCTTTTTTACACGTAATTTTAACATATTACGGACTTCTAAGTTTGTGCACGTTCCCAAATCTCTTTGTAAGCCTTAGTACTAAGACCCCCCCATGCCTCATCTCTTCATGCCACTGTTTTTCAGAGCCCAGCAGACCCAGGCTCCAGCCCGAAGGCACCATGGTAGGGAAGTGCTGCCAAGGAGAAACCAGCCAGGGAGACGGTTCTTCGCCTGCAAGGCAGCACCCACCCCTCCCACACCAGGTCCTGTCCTTACCCGTTACACACTGCCAGTGTGCACTTCACCATTCTTCAGCACAGAACCACTTACAGGATACCGGCTGCAACGCCAGCTGAGCTGGAGGTTCAGTCCTTTCTGTGCCTGCACTGAGTTCTTTTCATCCAGCAGTGCCCCAAGGGGAGACACGAGCAGCAGTGCAACTCTCAGATTTCCGACGGATTAGAAAGGCCCTTGTTCTTTGTACACCCAAGTTTCGTTCGTGGGACAGCACCTACGCTCTGCAGCCTTCTCATAATAAGGGTCAGTGTTGAAGGAGCTGTTCAGTCACCACTTTCACCCAGCAAGCCCTCCAGTACCAAAGATCATCCACACCATTCTAATTTTGGCACGGGGAACATCAAGAGCTTGCACGCCTCACCAGACGCCAGCATCTACTGGTGCGACTTTGGACAGAGAAGCAGCAGATGGGGGGGCCTCTGCTGCTCAGGGTGTTCTCCCCTCTTCAATAAAGGCAGCTCAGGGCACCATGGGTCAAAAAACTGCTCTCCTGAGGCACACGGTGGTGGAGACAGCCTCTCTGATGGAAGTACAACTGTGTGTTCTCTAGATAATGGAAACATTCATACCATTCACTCACCTTGACCGGATAAATTTTCCCGAAATAGGCGTCCTGTCACCTACACACACTCGCACCATCGCTCTCCACTCACACTGGCATGCACAAGGAGTAAGCCAAAGAGCAGGGGTTTATTTTATAATATCCAGTTCACTCCTGAAATGTGAGTATCATACATTACAGAACCGCACCCAATTTTTTTCACATCTCAGAGATGTAACTGCACCCACTGAAAAGACCACACCACCACAGCTCAACACACCACCCACCCAGATGTGCCCTCTGCACGGCTGGTCTGCGCATTCTCTGCCCTTTCATTAAATCACCCAAGGTGCCAGTTGATTAATATTTAATAACACAATCAACTTGGGCTGAAATCAGCCCAGGTGTGCTCAGGGAAACAGTTCGGTTTGCTTCCCTAGCAGGGGCAGAACCTGCAGGAGACAGCGAGGAGCAAGCGTGCGTGAAGCTTCCTCCTCCACCAGCACAGCTGCTGACAGAGGAACCCGCAGCTCTTGCCTCCTCTGAAGTTAATCCCAGCAGTTTAAAGCAGACTTGTGAAAAAAAAAAAAATAAATAAAAATCTGAAGTCACTCTAAAATGCTACTCCAAGGACACATTAGTTCCACTAGAGTCAAAGTATAAGCCAGACGCAATAGGTCGAGTTCTAGTTGAAGAGATTGCAGAGAAAGGGAGAGCTAATAATTCTTAATTTGGCATAACATGACATTCCCAACAGCTTCTGTCTCTCCTTCCAGTAATTGCACCTTGGCAGTGTACATATTAAAAAAAAAAAAGAAATCATTGCACAACAGACATTTTCTGTTGGGGGAAAAAAAAAAGCGCACCTTTCTTTGTAATAGTGTCATTCTGAAAACTGAAGACGCTTTCACTGAAAGGAAAAATACACCGATCAAAACACAAAAGGGACAAAACCTCATTCATTACTTATTTGTTTAAGAATTACTAAAAAGAAACATTCCGCAGGAGGCTAAGGCAACAGTAATTTAGACAATAATAAATCGAGCATTGTAAGAATAACTATTCCATTGAATAAAAGAACTGTGGCAAGAAACTTTTCACATGGCATTCAACAGACATTCAAATAAATGAATGAAGTACGCAAGTTAAATTACTTCAAAAATAAAGACTTTCCAGTGGTTTACCATAATGACAACACTGTATAGAAAGATACAATAGCTCTTTGTAGCCTAAAAATTGTCAGTTTTATTTTACAAAAATGACTTCCAAAAGCATCTTGTCATGACAATCGAGTTTTGAGAAAAAACAACCTGTCATTTGATAAATAGATTAAATTAACTGTCATTAAAACCACTTAAGCACTCCTCCTTCCTGTTATCCTTCTCATCTTGGCAGTAACTGGTACGAAGATTTCAGGGAGGCTCAGTCATTGATGGCAGGATCTAGAAAAGAAACAATTTTGCATACTGTTATCATACGCATTCACAGATTCTAGTTATTGTATTTCACTAACCTGCACTTAATTGGCTTCCTTCTGCCACTGGCATGGCACAATGGGCCATCTACTTCTTACAAATCACCATGCACTGCTGCAATTACACCTTATACCGTGAAAATATCATAGTGGTTGCATCCTATCACGTTAATACTGCATTCAAAGGCAACATTAACAAGGTCTTGTTACCCACCGATGAATTGCTAATCCTGCCACTGCACTCGCCAGTAGGGATCAGACATCACTCATCATCACGCAAGTTCATTACTTACGGGACATGGCTGAACTCTAAACTGGTAGATTTCTCTGGAACTTCTGGAAAATCTACCACTTGTCCCCAGAAACATGCCACCAAAATAAGCAAAGGACCAGATGCAACAGTTAGTTACAACAGAATTAGCAAAGAGGAAAACTACAACTGCAGGTTTTCCCAAAAACCATTAGCCAAGACGATGTCTGGCTAAGCAAGCAGCTCCTTTAAGAGGAAAGGAGAGCACAGATGGGTCAAAGGAAAAGCCCTGAGCCCTGCAGAACCAGCCTAACTCCCATGCATCCCCAAAGGCTGTGTGCATGGCAACCCCACCTCCAGCAGACAAAGTAATTAATTGCATTCCCACATCAAGCTACCATGGCACACCTCCACCTTGGCAGATTTCTGGCTGGCTTTAATCTTTTCCATCTTCCACATGCCAGGTCCCTCGCACCAGCTGGCCCTGAGTGACAGCTGAGGTTCTCATGCCATACAACATCTTGATGCAAACGGGTTTTGCCCTTTCTTCCACCTTTCGCCAGGCTGTGCTGCCATTGCATCAGTGCCCTGATGTAACAACCGCACTTTCTTCTCCTGCACCACAGCTGAACACGTACTGACGTGACAACGGGAAGCGAGGGCCTTCATCCCTACGGGAACATAGCTGCCTTTTTGGTTAGCAACTTGCATCTTTTTTCATGCCGAGGACAGAGCATATGGTCCTTCGAAGGGACATCAAAATAAATATGACAGGTCAGTGCAATCATCATACTGAATGAATTCAAACGATGCCATATCTCAAATGAAATGTGCGCACGTAATAAAGATTCAAATGACAAAAAAAAAAAAAAATCCCCTACCCTTTATCCCTCTCTGAATTATTTATGAATTCTGCAACTCCAGCTGTTGCCACCAGCCCAAGGACATCACTTCATTTGGGGAATGACACTTCATATTAAAAGATAAGTTAACAAAACAAAAGGAGGACGCTGTGGACTCTCCTTAAAGGCCACAGCAAAGCATAATCTGTCAATTCCCAGCGTTTACAAAGGAAAATAATCAATCAATTCAGTTCATATTGCTCAACCTGTCTCCATAATTCCAGACACAGATTTCACCACTCACGCATTGTCAGCCATGCCTTTTTAGCCATTGCCGTCAGGCGAAACTCAAAGTGTCTGGGATCCTCCTCATATTCTTTTAGGGTTATCTCCCTCTAAAAGTTCACCATGAACCATATACCACCATACCAAAGACTGCAATACTATCGCCACTCAAGTTAGTGAAAGCTTTTAATACACAATGTGGTAATTCCAAGAAAATGTGAATATTCTGCATATATGGAATTGGTATTGATAAAAAAACAATTATTTGTTCATAAATTAAACCAAAAAGAATCATCAACTTCAACACACGTAGTTTAGGGCACAAAGAGCTGATGTCAACTAACCATGTCATTGAGAATCGCAAATTCTACATAGCGCTGTCTGCCCTACTTACGGACTGCTTTGATTCAGGTTCCATTACATATTAGTTCTTAGATTTCAAACAAATTGAGAAGGGGAGGAAAGGCTTAGCCAGTAAGAACAATTTCCATCACCAACATTTACATGCCCTCCTCCCTTCCACACCTCTTCCACCAAATAAAACGAGTTCATAGTTTATCTATAGAGCAGAAAACACAGAGACAGAATAAATAGGGAGAAAAACAAAATAATCAACCACTGGTTTTGGTTTGCCATCTTATTAATAGTGGAATCCGACAATTAAATAGGTATAGAGACCTGACACAAAAACACCCACACCATTAACATTGTACCACCTTCCCCGTATAAGAACGTACTCAGACACTGTCTTCATGTCAGACTTGAAATGAACTGAAATGGTCAAAATTTGCAAGTCCCCAAGTGCCTAAGGACATACCAGCCTTAAATATTAGCCCTTCATGATTTACCAACAGCTTCTTCTCTGCCACAAAGGAGATTACTCTGTTCTTAGCTGTGACCTTCATTTCA
The DNA here is from genome assembly GCA_013399365.1 of Pampusana beccarii. Lineage (NCBI taxonomy): Eukaryota > Metazoa > Chordata > Aves > Columbiformes > Columbidae > Pampusana > Pampusana beccarii. Next base: position 710,106 of record VWYH01002340.1, on the reverse strand, counting down.
CAGTGTTCTCTTTTGCCTAACTGAACACCAACTGGGTTTACGTTCTGCTCCTACGAGATCCCAGATGCCACAAGAACTTTCAGCTGAGTCATGATTTGGGCTCATTGTTTGGTTTGTTTTTTTCGTCTGTTTCGTTGATTTTGGTTTTTTCCTCTCTCCTCCATAGTCACCTGGAAGTGGACTAGCAACTGTAGCAGTTCTAACACTAAAAGGAGATGCGTGAATAAGCTTAAGAGCTTCCAAGTTACCATCACCAGAAATCTCCGCTGTCACCCACAGAGATTTCTGCAGCCGACAATGCACCGATTGCCATCAGTGCCAAGCACACAGTTCAGGCCTGAACACCAGGCAGGCAAGTATTTAATAAGCAAACTCATCTTTGGGAAAGGCAGCAAAGGAAGAGACGTTACCTGTCTTGAAAACGAAACAAGCCGATGTCTTGCAAGCAGAGCCCACTTGGGCTTAGCTGTCAGCAGTACCTCCAGCAGAATCCACTTTTGTTCAGTTTGGTACCACGGACCTGTTACCCAGGAAAAGGAGATGTGGTTAAAAGAAACTTCTTTTTCTTGCCCTTCAGTCTACGTCAGAACTGGCACCCAGCCCTGAACAGTCTCCCTCTTCCTCACTACTGTCACTGCTGGCCACGGAAACACAAGGTACAGAAACAAAGAGAACAGGCAGAGAATTGATAATGTGTAAAATAACACTCAGCCATTAAATGTTACCAGTTGAGCCTTAATTTCCAAGAGCCCCAAATTCTCCTAATATCACTGCTATATATTTGAGGGTACTACTCCCTCACCATTAACGGTTCTCCAATATTTTGTGAATCCCAGGTGTTATGCAGAAGCCATTTCAATCTACAATTATTTACAGTTGCAACCCTCTCCAATGTACATTGCACCCTTCTGAAAATTAGCAGTGTTAAAAACAGGAGCATTTCTCACATTGCAGAGCTGCCATTTAACTCTCAGTGCCACAGGTTCTCAAGTGCATCCTGAAATACTTTCTGACTGTGCTGAAGGAATGACATTTGGAAAAATCACCTGTGTGCTGATTGGAAAACATCCTTCTGAAGATTTCCACAAGCTACTTGGATGCAATTGAAGTCAGTCCTCAGGAAAAAAAAAAAAATAGTCTTTGTGCCCAAACATGCTCACTTGCTCACTAAATGCTTCTGGCTATGACATTATTTCATAATTGACACATTGCACACAAACACCCCAAGAAAATATCTTTTTGCGTATGTCTGGATCACATAGCTATTTATACCTAGTGCTTTTGCAGAGCCTGCCCAACGCTGCACAATGCTCTCGAATACAAATGACAAATTGATCCTTTCAGATGAGAATTTTTTTAGTGTTCAATATTTTAATGTTAAAAAAATTGTACCTCAACATGGTCTTTAATCTAATCCTTACCCTGAACAATTGAAGTGCATCTGTATTAATCTATTAGATGCTTTTCCACACCACACCTATAAATGCACGACATAATTTACGGTAATTTAAATTAATTACTATTTGAAAATTCTCATGTGGTAAGAAACATGCAGTGTTGCAAGGCACCAGAAAGAAAAATATGCACCACAGTAACCACGTTTTCTAACACAGCATATCTAGGTTCTCATAAACCGGCTATTCTAAATTGTTAAAGGACAAGAATATTAGACTGATCACATAGAACACACATCTATATGCCCAAGAAGTCAATAATGTGAAATTAAATCTAAAGTTTTTATTTAGATACATTTCCGCACCCATATATGCTGAATCCACTTAAAAAACACCATTAAGCTGGCTGAAGAATATTATTGCAAAAGACACTAACCTCAATTGTAATTCTATCTCTGCCTTGGATAACTTGCATTTTTCTCTTTAAGCACATGATCTGCTGAAATGCACTGAAGAAAAAAAACTTGGGGAAAAAAAAAAAATAAAAATGTGGGGAAAAAAAAAGTTCTTTTGTTACATTACTCCACATATTACTCCTGTTTAAGGATGACTTGTTTAAGACTGCACATTTCAACCACCTAACAGTAAAGAATGAAAAGCTTCTTGCTACGAGCTAAAAAGTCAGTCTTTACCATGCTCCTTGAAGAGCTCATTTTCACATTACTCAGGCTTCATTATGCTGAATCAATATTCGTTTAGTCACTGGGGTTATTGACATATTTTAAAATAAAAGTATACCCTTCAGCTACTGCACTCATTACGGGTAATTTGTCTTGTCAGGGAGCAGGGAATATTATCCCAGTCTTTCAGGGGCTGACAGCCCATGGAAATACCTCCCCTTGGTTACAACTGTAAATAATTTTAAGGTAAAATATTGAAAAATCAATGACTGTTTCCTGCAATCTGTCACAAACAAATCAATCATAATCTGCACAGCCAGAGAGTATGATTTGAAGGAGATGAGAGCAGATGTAATTCTTGGCTGGAATCTCTCATTTCAAAATCACTTCACATAATGGTGTCATCATTTAAACACTTAGCAGTCACTGCAACTGCCACTCATAACATCTAGTTGGACAAAACCGCACGGAAGAGAAATGCCATTGCTGCTCTGTAAACAAACACTTCATTTAAATGGTTGCAACACTAACAAATTTCACACATGTAACAGCCAGGCTTGTCTCACCATGGAAGTCCAAGATGCTTTTCTTTCTCAATGGAAGATTGTCTATCAATTAGCCTCTCAAAATGCAAAGCACTTTAAAACAAAACTGGCCTTCACAAAAGGTAAGCAATAATATCTAGTACTAATATTATTTCTTAAAATATTTCAATTTCATTGGCTCCAAACTGCTTCTAACAGAATTACACATCAAATTCTCAAGAGATTAAGAAAGGAGAATTATCTGAGGTACCTTTGTCTCTTTTAAGAGCAATAAGGATTTCAATGCTTCTTTGTCCTCTACAGATTACTTTTCACATCTAATTTTCATTAAGCACACACTGACTCAACTTTAGTGTAGGTAACCACCGCACAGTACAGGGAAAAGAAAGTCATAACCTACATACATTAATTGATAATATATTGTCAACTTGCACTCAAAGAGATTAACTGTTGTATATGGAACTACATTTGTATAAAGGATCAATTTATACATAAAGAATTAACCACTGTGCAGTCAAAATGCCATAAACTGATCTTTGTAAATCTGAATCATTTGCGTAAAACTAATCTGTTTTTATAGAGTAACTCTAATGCTTGGACTGCAATTATTTCCTCATTCGTCCCCCCCACCTCCTCCCAGACTACATTTTCACCTTGACACTACAGCGTGCAAGAGACTCCTGTGCAGATCAGTCAGGACAAAAAAGCAGCGGACAGGATGAAATTGTTGTGCCACTGCATCCGTGGGCCTAAGTCTGCATTCCTCACACAAACAAAATCGCAAACGCTCATGGAGTGTTCCACTCCGGAGTCTATAATTTGAGCTCTTAATCTTTAATGTGCAGATCCCGTTATCACATATTCATTTTAATCACATTAACCTTACCAAGTTATATTTCTGAATATTTATCTCACAACTGTGAGACTAAGAAAAAAAGTGCAATAAAAAAGATGAAATTATTTTCTCTTTTATTGAAAAAAAAAAAAACCACCACAAAAACCAAACAGATAAATAAAATACCAAATCAAACCAAAACCCTCCCTTAATGCTGTTTTTAAAAATGAAAGAATAGGGCATATTGTACATGTAAGTAAACCTCTCCAAGGTTTGGCTTCCTTTAAAGTAGGCTTTAAGTCTCTTTATCGTCTACATGGAAAACACACATCTCTAACTCTTTATTGATACACATCAAACCCACCATAGTCTGTAGCAGCTGGACAGACTCTCTTTCTTAGCAAAATAAACCATTAAAAAAAAAAAAAAAGAAACGAAAGTCTTAGATCAGAAGAAATGGTTACTGCCTGAGAGACTAGGCAAGAGCAGGGAAACTGCAAATACCAGCAGTGGACTGAATCAGCTTCTCCTGGGAAAAGGCCACTCTGCTGGGAAAGGAGGCGGGAAGAGGCAGAGGGCGAGTAATCACTAAAAAGAGTGGCTCCTAGAAATGAGTGGCAGTTCCTCACTTTTTCCCTGGATGAGATCTAGAATGAAGCTATTCAACAGAGAGACAGCCTCGGGCTCATCAGCCCTTTTAAAGCCCCTCCCCGGCCAGTCCCCACTCACAGAGGGGAGACCCTGCTCACTGCGTGAAGCTGTTCTGTGGGGGAAGCCGTGTGCCATACCGAACGTGTCGGCAGCTTTCCCCAGTGCCATTCCCCTGAGCCAGGTTGTTACTTCTTGTGACAATCACCTAATTAGGTGGGTCAAGAATCACAGAATATAGAAGAGATCCATTCCTCCTACATGCCAGTTCTCCTATTTGTAAAAATGAAGGCAATGACTCTTCCCCTCCATTGTAAGTCATTTAATGAACGCTAATAACAATTGAGTCAGTCACATCTTCCAGACAACACTGTCACATCTTTTCTTGCAACATTTAAGAAGTATTGGGCTCAGGAGGGAGCTCCCACACGTTCCAGACAGAAAAAGACTCGCAGTGTCCATTCTTGGATGCAAGAGGTCACAGAGCGCTGCACCACCCTAGACATTTCACAACAGCTCCCCGATGAGGGAAGCCCTAAGAAGAAAGAGCAGCGCATGCTGCAGCACTACAGATGTTCACAGAGAGTTCATGGGTCAGCACCACAAGTGCTGTTTTCTGCTGGACAAAGCATTAAGATGCTGTAACAGCTATGAGGACAGTGAAGTCTTTCTGGTTAAGAAGTTGAAATAGCTTCAAAATCTTGAATGAAAAGCTTTTTTTCTTCATTTCGTCTTTCTCAAGAGGCAAAAAAACTATAAGTTACGGAAAGAGCTGAAAAAAGATGACACTGGCTTAAAAAAGCTAGTAGTATTTGCTCTAGTACCTACCTTCTTGATTTATTGCTCTCACTCATAATGTTCATTCAAGCCACTAGTATATGTTCATTTATTTAATGCAGCTCCAAGTGATCACTGAACAACAAAGCAGTGCATGGTTACATCATGCAATAGTACTGATATTACAGTATTATCGATACTCTACCTGATGAAGTTTATACAGACTTCATGTTTGGGTGTTACAGAAAGAAGAACTATCCTACTTCAAAATAGCTCCTGCCTTCCAACTGTTCTTCACTTCTTTAGCTTTGCTAAGCGAAGCTTAGTCTCACTGAGCTCATCTGGAAAGGGCAAAAAAGAAAGAAAATAAAAGCATATTTATTACAATGCTTGTCATCTGCACCACACGATTTTCTTAACAGAAACAGGATTAAAGCTGATGTATCTGGAAACATTCATTCTGCATTTTGTTAGAGACAGAAGAGAGTACCACAAAGGAAAGTACCACTGCTGTAATGCCTTACTTAATGAATCATAACACACACAAAACAAATTACTTACCATTAGTGCTGAATAGGACTTAATATGGTTAAAAAGAGCTGCAAGCCCAGACGCATTCTGGCTTTGTATAAGGTCTCTCCCTGTACTCGGGCGGGTACGGGATGGGATGGACTGCTGGATTCATTTTCCTCATCATGGACCTCACTGCATCTTCTCTTGGCTACATTCTGTAAGGGAAAAAAAAAAAAAGGACATATGGGAACGGGGAAATGGAACAAAAGATATTATTTGTCACTAATTGAGACAGCAGGTTTCTCTTGCAAACAAGGATTACAGACTGAGCAATGCAAGAATTTCTTCACCCATTGATCCAGCACACCTATTAAATCCTACAGACACTATGTTATTCCCACATCCCGCTGGACGATGTTCAGTTCTGCATTTTCCAAGAAGCTCACCATAAACAGGTGCCTATGGAAATCAAAGATCTGTGAAATATAGCAATTTGATGGTATTTAGCTAATGATTCAGTAATACTATTAATAACTTGCTTTTGCTCAAAAGCACAACAGTCTAAATATGAGTATGGACACCAATGTAAATCCGAACACTTCTGAGAAAAGCAAAGGGTCCTAGTGAGGTAAATAGAGGCAGGGAGGTTACATGAATACACCTGGGTCATACGATGCGAGCAAGGATGTCCTGGATCCAGAGTCCTGGTCCCTTTATCAAATCTTCCCATCACCTCAGCCAGCATCAAAGTCTCTCAGTCATTCTGCAGCCTCCTCTCAGACAACTATCTGGGTGAGCTCAGTTTAAGGTTTACTTAGGGACACAGTAGCACAGTTCATGCCACAGAGAACATCAGCTGAGTTTTAACTGAAGCAAGAAATTAAATACTGAAAGAAACTTACGAAAAAGCGAAAGAAAACCTTAAAAATAACTTTGGAAACCTAGGCTCTAAGGAGCTGCCCTCTTCCCGAGAGACACCCACACAACCTACCGCCCACAGAAGCTGGGAGAGGGAAAGGTCCTCCCCACACAACAGCCGGGAGGTCAGCACAAAGTAATTCTTGCACCGCCAATATCATAAAGAAGTTGTAGGCACCTTTTTATAATGACAGAGTATTCTTAATAAAAGCTTCAAGCAGGTTTTATAGCTGCATATTATCCAATGAAACCAGTAATAAACAGCACTGTAGTGTTATTTAGTGCAACTCCAATACGCCAAGAGTCGCAACCTCAGTGTTATTTATCACACAGGCTAAAATGTTAGTTCTTGGCTTTACAGTAGCAGCCAAGCCTGTAGCTATTTTATCCCAGCACACTGCCATCTGGATATTGATACTTTGCTACAGGATATGAAAGAGAAGAGCATAGTTACTTAATACAGCTTAATTGAAAACAGAGGACCTGCATATTACACCACACATTATTCTATACAAAATTACATCTGAAGGGCATGAAAAGTTCTGTAGATGCCAGCAGAGAATATTTCAGGGATAAACACTAGGTTCTTGATCTGCAGTATAAATGCTGAGAAAAAGATGTGCTTATGAAAAGAAAAAGCTAGCTTTTCACTCTGTTGGAGAAAAAAAAGAGCTCAGGAAGAAGCATCTCTTTTGGGCAGAGTAAGAGAGTGATCAGTCACAAGTCTGTTAGTATAGTAAAGTCTCTGTTACAACGACCCACATCCACTTTGAAATGTCCGACTGGCTTGGTTTTTTTTCCTCAATTATTTATATAGTTAAAAAAAAAAAATCCCACACAAAGAACCTATTCTGGCTCTACAAATTTGTTCACTTTAACCTGTAGAAAACAGCTTTAAGAATGATTCGCATCTGCATAACCACATTAAGGAACAGAAACTAAAAAGCTCTAATATCAACAAAGTTGAGAAATTAAGAACCGTTTAAAATAATTCTTTGGGTGTAAGGCTAGAAAGGGTGCTCGACTTTATGTTTCTACTCAGAGAAGTAATGCTGAGCAGTCCAGCTCTCGCAAACACCAGTCATAAGGACTGCAAATCTATGCAAGTAAGGCACATAAAATACAAACCCCTTTGAACACAATGCTGCTATGAAAAGTCATCCACCTCTAACCCCCACACCGAAGGCCAGAATCTCACTCTGGGAGTTCCTACCATGCTGCAGCACCCGCGGTCAAAAGGGAATTTACCACTGAATGGAAAACCATGGGCACACGTACATCCCATAAAATGGCATGGGAGGCCACAGCCACCCTTCCCACTGAGGTGCTCCTCTTCCACAAGAAGGAGCCAACTAACAGTAGATGGGGCTTGCTTTAAGTGAAAAGCTTGTTTAGACATGAAAAAGAGCAGGTTTTCTTTTTTTTCTGCTAAAGTCAACCATTAGGAGAGTCTATTTTTTGCATATGCCCATGGAAATGTAAGCAAAATAAACTTTAAAGACATTCTTAACTTAGTCCATATTATGCCAACAAACTCAAACAAATCATGGTGTTTAAGTTAATTGCAGGAAACTTCAAGGAAACTGAAATACAGTTTCAGGTTGTCCCACGATACTGTCAAGACCTTTGGAGTCACATGTTCAATACAATAACTACGTGCTTAAAAGGCTTGCCAGCTGCCCTTCTGTGTATGGTTTTACTCCACATACTAAACAGGTTTGCTGATGCAATATCAAAATGACTGAAGCTGATAATCAGCTTTCTTTTAGCAAACAAAAAGTCATTTTACATACAAAGGCTTGCCGAGAAAAAAACAGGACAAGAGTTTGTCTAAGCCACCTAATATCCAATTGCTAGACACAGCAGAGTTATTCTAAGCGTTCACAAGTTTACACCTCAGTCTCAGAGCACAAACGCAGCGAGCGCCAACAAGTAAGAGTCCCGGGTACAGTAAGCGCAGGCAGAAGAAACAAGAGCGGAGCGAGGGGCGTCCTGCAGAGCTCTGCGGGGATCACCACCCGGGCCAAGAGCCACCCAACACCAGCACTGCCACGGCGAGCACTGACCCTGGAACTCGCGGCTCTTCACCTCAGGGAAGCAGCAGCAACACGCACACAAGTATGTGCAGGAACGCAGCCCCAAGTTTTACTGCCGATGCTTCAGCCAATATTTTAGCTGCATTGTTTTAGCTCTTGCTCAGCTAATAATGTATTGATTTAATAGAGAAAAATACAAGCCCCTCCTTCCTCTTTTGCACGCTAATTAGTTTTACTTCCATGGTGGCAGAAAGGTGTGAAAAGGAAATTTTTTTCTCTTCATGCTTAATTAAAAAGATAAAAGTTCACACATATTTATTTTGTTCTGTTACTATATGAGTTGTTAATACTTTTAAATGCACTGTATAAAACATCTCCTAGCAGGTGTTTCCAGCAGCGATTTCCACTGTCATCTTAGTATTTTGTGTACAAGGACAGCTTTAAACAGAACAGAGTATCTAGGAGGGGGATGATATAATAATAATTATTATTATTATTAAGATAATTCCCTTTAATATCACATACAGATCTCTCAGTAATATGTTCACAAATTATTCAGTAAGTGTCTAAGGTCAGGTACTCTGATTAAGAAATATCAAAAAGGTTTTGAGAAAACAGCCTCCTTCTCATCTATCCCTGTAAAAAGAAGAAAAAAAAAAAGAAAAAAAAAAGTTGAAATGATCTCCTAATGCATCTCCCTTCATAATTCATGCCGAAAGATGACATTTTCTCAGGATCTTAATTAAGATAATGATGAACACCTGTGTCGGCATTCTTTGGCAAGACAGCATTATCCATCATAATCTTTTAAGTACTCTCAAAAAAACCCAACAAAATTGTATGACGGAACCAATCTGTTGCCTCTTCTTGCACTAAGTTTTACATCTCAGATACACACAAGAACGATTAGATCTTTAAATACTGCAATAAAAGCAGGATCGTTAGATTTTAAAATTTCAACAGAAAGTAGCTATTAAAGTAATTAAATTAAGGTGTATCATATCCAAGATACTCAAGTTTAACTCCATGCACCACAAGCCACCTGCAGTTAGAGACTAACAGTGGCTGTGCTGTTAATATAGTTTGCTGTTATTTTGAAGATCACCCTGCCCCTTCACCCCCCCAAAAACAGTCACAGCTGATCCCTATTATATGTTAATGCACTCATTTATTAAGCTGTTTTACACTGTACCACATATATTTGCATACCCTAAATGAAATTACACAAATGAAACCAGTGTAGAAAACCAAATATCCAAGTTCAAATATTGCTACATTTTGGGTCACCACATTTTGTGCAGTCATTTCAAACCCAAATTCCCCTCATGTCAAAAATCCTACTGGAGCCCGACTATTAAAGTAAGCAGAGACTGTTTTAAACAGCTTTGCAGGACCAGTCCATCAGACTGAGGGCTATAAAAATAGTGACCTTAATTATTTATTTATACAAGCTGAAATTAAATTCACAAGCCTTAATCTAAATACAGTGAAGAGCGCACAACCAGTCTGTAAATCCTACCCATTGTTAAGTAAGAAGTGAATGGCAAACGCTTCTTCTATTGCATTAAAGGTTCCAAGAAATTATGACAAAATAAACAAAGTACGAAATGTTAATATCGACTTGCACTTACATCATTTCACTGGCAGCTGCAAAGCAAACACCTGATATTAAGAACTTATCCATACCTTCAAATGTACATACCTTAAGTAAAAATAGAGAGAAGTGAATGTATCCCCAAGCCACACATTTGTTAACAAAACTGATAAAAACTGCATAAATAAGAGTCTTAAAACAAACTTCTTACTGCCCTTTAATCGAAGAGCTGAAAAGTCTTGCAAAGCAGATTAGTCTTAGGCTTTCACATTTTAATATGCTTCCATCAGAGGAAGAAGTTGCTGTGACTAGTCATTCAGTAGAGCTATCAATGTGCAAATAAAGCAGAAAATAGAGACATCCTTAAGAAATGAATCTCAAATTTGATATAAAGTGAAGGTGACAACCACAGCAAGAGAACTATAAACTAAATGTTTCGATATCTCGAAGAATTATCTACAGTTCTTTTAAAACTGCAAAGAATATAATAGTGGCATAATGTAGTGAGAATGTCGGTTTGATAGACACAGTCCTGATGGCTTTAGAGTCCTATTGCTACCGTTTATTAATCAGCTCTGGTATTATGCTGCAATGCATGAAAGTATGCACGAACTCACCACAGCTTCCAAAATGTACGCCTAGAGAAGCAAGATTAGTAGAACATCAGAAATAAAGAGGGTAATTTTACATGACATTAACCTTACCTCCTCCTCAAAAAAGTCAGATGCCATGTGAAGATGGTTAAAACTTCTGCTTCTCCCTACAAAGAAACAGGCAAGGAAAAGCGGTTACTCATTCTACTCACGTATGAAATGAATATTAAATGTCTATAACTTTACCAGGTGATATCTCACTCCTCCAACAAGGGGCATTGTCAGAGGATTGTGACAAAAGCGCTTTTCAGTGCAAAAAGAAACGCGGCGCTCCAGAGCGAGAGCTAAAATTAACCCAGGGACAAACATCAGTGACACCGAGCAGCTGAAAACTGATGAAAGTGCACACCTGTGTGGAGTGAGCATGTAAGAGAGTGTGCGAGTGGTGCGAGCCCCTTCCCGGCTACCGGGGGCAGAACCACATGGATTTTAAAAGAGAAAATACCGTGCACTCCCAAGCAAGAAAACCAAAAACCGAAACAAACATAAAAAGAAAATTTAAAAAATAAATAAATTTTTTAAAAGTACAAAAAAAATGTGTGGTGAAGGGAGGGAAGCGCCAGACAAAGCGCCGCTCGCCAGCAGCACCAAGGAGGGTGCCGAGGCCCAGCTCGCTGCGCCGGGCTCCCGCACGCCGCTCCCGCGATCGCCGCCTTACTACGGGGCCCATCGCGGACGGCGCGGTAGTGACCTCGGGCTCGGTGCGGGGAAATCCGGCCCCGGGACCGCGGCCGAAAGCGGCTCCGGCGCCGCCGCGTCCCCGGGAGCGNGCCCTGCCGTCCCGCGGTGCGGAGGGACACGCTGCCGCCCCGCTTGCTCACCTCCCCGGCCGGGGCCAGCCCGACCCGCCGCTGCCACCGGCTGAGCTGAGCCCGGCTGGGCTGGGCCGGGAAGCGGCTGCCTCGGCCCGCAGCGCCTCCGCGTGCCGTCCTGTCAGCACCGCTTCCGGACTCCCCAGCAACCGCGCCGCGTGCAGCCACCGCCCCTCCACACCCCCTCCTCCCCGCACTGACGGACAGCTCGCCAGGCCAATGGAAGAAGGGGAGGACCAGCTGCCGGCGGGAGGATAGCCAATTATACGCCGGGATGGGCGGGGGCGGGACTGGCGGGGCCACGGCCTGCTGGGTACTGTAGTGCGGGCCGCGCCGGCCCCCGCCTCCGGCCCTGCCGAGATTGCCCCCGGAGGCACCGGGGAGAGCCCTCCCTGCCCGCCCCGTCCCTTCTCGTCCCGCCGAGGGGCCACCGCCCCGCAGCGTGGCTGCTCGGGAAGGCTTAGCCAGTGCCCCACCGTTCGGCAGGGAGGCTGTGTCCGCTGCCGCCGGGACGGAGCCCCGGAGGGAGGGACGGTGCGGGGCGGCGTCGGTGTCGCCTCCTCGGCGACCCGGGGAGCTCCTGCCCCGGCCCGCCCGTTTTAAAGCACACACACCCTCCTCCCGTCTCCGCGTCCGGCTCGCTGAGGCCAGCGGCGAGAGGAATTACGGCCGAGATGCAAAAGTTACAAGACTACAAAATAAATGAGATAAATCTAATTAAATCGCCCACCCCCCGGGTGCGAAGCAGGTCCCGGGTGGCCGGGGCGCGGAGCCTCGGCGCAGGGTCCGCGGCCGCGGGAGCAGCGCCCTGCCTCAGTCGCGAGGGAAAAATTAAAAAAAAAGCCAGAAGGGTATAAATCGGGATATGTTCCTGTTGGGAAATATATCTGGTGGAATCAAAGGAGATTACATCTCCCGATCGGCGGGGATTTATCCCGGTTCATATGGTTTTAATCTGCTTTCGCCTCGACCCTTTTATGATCCGGGGAGTGGAGGATACTGGTGTATTCTTTAGATCCGCGGGCAAACCCTCACTGTGAACGATTTCTGCAGCCCCATCTCGGCCCCCACCGCTCCCCCACCGCTCCCCCTTCTCCCGGGGCCGGAGCAAACCCGCCGCAGCTCCGCTCGCACAACCGCCGCAACAGGTCCGGCGGTGGGGCGGCCCCGGCGCGGCTCCCGCCCCGACGGCGCGACCGGCTGCGCATCCCAACGCTGCGGGACCGGCTCGGGCTGCGGCGCCGCGCTTCCCCACCGAAAGTCGCCTTTTTTTGTTTAGAAAAGAAAAACTGCCACCACCACACACCCCCCGTATAATCCACCTCCAGTGATTTAGTGGAGGGAGGGGTAAGGGGCAGAGAGCAAGAGGAGGGGTGGCTGCGCAGAGGGGGAGTCGGGCGGCTAATAAATCTTATATTTTTTTTTTTCATATATTGATTGGCTTGCATTCCGGCGCAGCGCGGCTCCGCACGGTATTTAGCACATGCAGAAAGTTGAGGCTCATCTTAAATGGCTCGGAGGTGACTGCAATCCAGGAGCCGGCGCACTTGAGCCTCTGAGCGCTGGGGAGGGCCGAGGGAAGCGCGGAGCCCTCCCGCTGGTTGGGCCCGGCCGCGGCAGCCCAGCGGGGTCCTGCCAGTCCTTCCACTGACAACACCCCGCGAAGGAGGAGCCTCGCCGGGCCGCGCAGAAGGCGTCAGGAGCTGCGATTTCCAACTTAGCATCTTGGCAGGACCCTTCGGAAAGCGAGAGCGAGGAGGAAGGGGGGAAAAAAAAAAGCCCCCCGGGGAAGGGGGGGAAGAGAGAGAGAGTGCGGGGGGAAAAAAAAAAAAAAAAAAGAGAGGGGGAAGCGAGGGGGGGGAGAAAAAGGAGGAAGCGGTGCCAGGCTGCAGGCGAGCGCGGAGCAGCAGCCCCGGCAGAGAGCAAGGTGCCGCCGCTGCCCAGCTGGCGAGGGCGGAGAGGCTCCCGCGAAGCCCCGGCCGCAGCGGCCCCAGCCCGGCAGCGCGGCCGCTCCCTCCCGGCGCCTTGGGCTCCCGGGTGTATGTACGCGCCTGGCCATGTCGTATCCTCAGGGTTACTTGTACCAGCCTTCAGCGTCCTTGGCTCTCTACTCGTGCCCGGCGTACAGCACCAGCGTGATCTCCGGACCCAGGACCGATGAACTTGGGAGATCTTCTTCGGGCTCCGCTTTTTCCCCTTATGCCGGATCTACCGCCTTTACCGCCCCTTCCCCGGGTTACAACTCCCACCTCCAGTACGGCACCGACCCGGCCGCCGCCGCCGCCGCCGCCTTCACTTCCTACGTGGTAAGAGCAGCCCCGGGTCGCCGGTACCGCGCCGGGCACGGCGAGTTCCCGCGGGTGCCTGCCCCCGGCCGCCCTTTCCTCCGGGCCTGCTTTTCGTTCTGATTTCATTTTTGAGATATCGGGGACAAAAGGGAGCGCGGCTCCCCGCTCGCCGCCCAACTTTCCCGCATCGCCGCCCTGTGCTGCTGCACACTGTTGCTGGCGGCGGGCAGGGCCGGGCGGGGGGGAGCCGCCGGCACGGCCCGGGTGAGACGGGAATAGGGCAGACGGGGACCGATTTAATTCCCTAAAAAAAAAAAATTAAAAAAAATAATAAACTAGCAATCGTAGTTCCACAACAACTACAATGTTGCGGTTGAAAAAGGGAATTAACCCAGCAGTGGCCGGCGATGGGAGAAATCCGGGCGATAAACCCGGCAACTTTCCCCTGCACGGCGGTAATTAGGCTGCTTAAATATTGCAGAGCTCTAATCCCATGGCCGCGAGCCGCTCCGCGGGCGCTGCGCGGGGACGGAAGGGCAGGCAGGGAAGACAGGGCGCTGCGCCGCCGTGCGCGCCTGCGGGGCACCGCGGGGCCGGCCCGGGGCATCCCCGCCGCGGAGCCGCGGCCGCAGCCAGTGCCCCGCAGTTCCCCCCCAAACCCGGAGAGTTTTGCTCAGTGTCTCCTCTCTGTTTAAGATCTAGGCAGAGTTTCACAGTTTCTTTTTTTCTTTCAATCTTTCTGTTGTCTGTGGGGCTTTTTTCTTTTTCTATCGACTCTATTTTTTTTTCTCCTCCCGACCCTGGCCTGGCAGAAGAGCGGCCCAGCCTGGCCGCCTGGGCCCGGCAGGTTGCCCGCCGCGATCGCAGCCCGGGGGGGAAGGAACGGGTTCCCCCACCGTTGACCGCCCCCTCGCCGGGGTCCCACTTGCTTTTCCGCGCTTGCCTTTGGGCGAGAAGCGCCGGATTGCTGCAAGCGGCCAGGGGCCGGAGCCTCCCGGCCCCGGCGAGCCCCCAGGCCCTTCCGCCTGTTCTCTCACGAAGGAGCTGGAGGAGAATCCGTGCAGGGCCCGGCGGCGGGGCGCGGGCAGGGGCGGCGGGCAGGCCCTGGCGCTGCCCTTGCTGTGTCATTGCCGCCCCGCGGCCGCCTGACCTCGCCCGCGGGGCCGCTCTCCCCTCTTTCCCCAGGGCTCGCCCTACGACCACACGCCGGGCATGGCCGGCTCCCTGGGGTACCACCCGTATGCGGCGCCGCTCGGCTCCTACCCCTACGGGGACCCCGCGTACCGCAAGAACGCGACGCGGGACGCCACGGCCACCCTCAAGGCCTGGCTCAACGAGCACCGGAAAAACCCCTACCCCACCAAGGGCGAGAAGATCATGCTGGCCATCATCACCAAAATGACCCTCACCCAGGTCTCCACCTGGTTCGCCAACGCGCGACGGCGGCTCAAAAAGGAGAATAAAATGACCTGGACGCCGCGGAACCGCAGCGAGGACGAGGAGGAAGAGGAGAACATCGACCTGGAGAAAAACGACGAGGACGAGCCCCAGAAACTGGAGGAGAAGGGGGACCCCGGGACGCCGGACACCGGTAGGCAGCGGGCTCGGCCTGTCCCCCCGAGCGGGCAGCCGGGGCGGGGGGAACCGGAGGACAGCGCTGCGGGCCCGGCGGCGGCAGGGCCGGTTTGGGGCGGCGAAGTGGGTGCACGGTTTTAGGGTAGCAGGGCGAGCCCGAGAGCTGCCCCCTACCCTTCTGTCCTTTCCCCCCCTGCAGGAGCCGCGGATCCCAAGGCAGTGCCAGGCTGCGAGCGCCTCCAGGAGTCCCCCGGCCCCCGGGAGGCCGAGGGTGGCCTCAGCGACTCGGATTGCAAAGAGCCGGCGGAGGAGCGGCTCGACGGGCCGCCCGCTCCCTCCAAGGCGCCCGGCTCTTCCCCGCTGGGCCCGTGCCCGGCGGGCCGCGGGCTGCCGCCTCCGGGCGGCGAGGAGCCCCAGCCGTACCGCCCGCCCTCCGCCGCCGCCGGGCCGCTGCACGCCGCCGACCTGCACCCGCTGCTGCCCGCCGCCACCGGCGCCTCCGTCATCCACTCGCCGCAGCAGGCGGCCCTCGCCAAGCCCAAGCTCTGGTCGCTAGCCGAGATCGCCACCTCGGCGGACAAGGCGAAGGAGGCCAGCGGCGAGGCGGCGCCCCCCGGCCCCGCTGTTTTGGGCGGCGGCGGCCCGTCGCGTTCGCCGCCGCGGCCGCGCTCGCCGGCAGCGCAGTGCCCCTTCCCCAACGGGGCGGTCCTGCCGCGGCCGCTCTACTACACGGCGCCCTTCTACCCCGGTTACACGAACTACGGCTCCTTCGGGGCCCTGCACGGGCACCCCGCCGGCGGCCCCGCCGCCGCCGCCCCCGGGGCCCACTTCAATGGATTAAACCAGACTGTCCTCAGCAGAGCCGAGAGCCTGGCTAAAGACACTAAAATGATCAGGAGCCAGTCCCAAGTAGACCTTTGCAAAGACTCACCCTACGAACTGAAGAAAGGTATGTCCAACATTTAATATCGGCTTCTCCTCCTCAACCCTTCTGGGACTGTGGTTTTGTTATTTTTTTCTTTCTTTTTTTTTTTTTTTTTAATTTATTGAGAGAAATAATAAGTTGCTTTGGCAGTTATTTTTCCACTACCAAAAGAAAAACAAAACAGAAAAAGGCCAGCTCCCCCCTCCCTCCCAGCACCCCCTTCAAAAGTTTATAGAGTCTATTGGAAATGGCTGGGTGGAAATGGCCCAGAAATGTCTTAACCAAGTGAAAAGCAAACAAGTGACATGTTCTCTCTCACACACACAAAGAAGAAAGATTTGTATGAAATCTTATTCTGTATATTTAATGTAGCTTTTTGTATTTAAATTGATAATACAGTATCTTTGAAGTAAATTATGAAATCAAGACATCTGTACAGGCATTAATGTTGTTTTCGTAATATAAATATATACATTTCTGTGTCTTTTTCCGAATTGTTTCATAGTTTCAAAATATATATATACAAGTTTAATTTAATTTTTTATGCCTATTGGTTTTTTTCTTCCCTTGGGTGTGAGTTAAACTATAAGGCAAAAANAAAAAAAAAAAAAAAAAAAAAAAAAAAAAAAGGAAATAGGTTATACTTATTAGATAAAAAAAACTGCAGCCGCCTTTGTAAAATACGAATATTTAATTAAAAAAGATTTTTAACAGAAACAAAAACATTCCTTTTTTTAATCTTATTTTTTTTCAACGGGCAGATACGTACATAACTGCAGAAAAAACCCGCACGTTTTAAAAGAGATGCGGGGCTCCATTTAGGACCTTGCAGTAGTACCTGGAGCCTCTTTTAAAGTGCCTGGCGATTTCTGCAAGGCCGGGTTCCGGCAGCGCCCGCGGGGCCGGGGAGAGGCGAGCGGCGGCGGCAGCGCGACAGGGACAGGGACGGGCGCGGGAGGGACGCTGCTTCCGGACGTAGAGGCTTAAATCAGGCCATGCACAAAAGCACTTGTTAGAAACACCAAATCGAAGCGCAGTCCCATCTTTTAACCTAATTACTTCCAATCAGTGTCGTGTTTTATGCAAAGCAATCAGCCGGTGAACTTTGCTAATGAGTTCGATTTTCTGCCAGATTTAGCCCGCGTCGCTGCTGCAGAGGTGCTGCGGCGGTGTCGGGGATGGGGACTGCACTGGCAAAGGCACTCGGTGCGGCGGGGGAAGCCTCGGCCCGTTCCCCCCCCCCTCCCCCCCCGGCGTTGTGCACCGCTGCCCTCGGCCCAGGGGACGGCGCGGTCCGGGCGGCCGCGCAGCCCCGCGCAGGGCTGACCGCGGGCGCGGTGTTTCCCGGCGCTGGCAGGTAGGTGTCACACTCGGCCCGAGTTTGGCTCCCGCCGCCCGCTCGCCGGTNCGGCCGGCGGGGCTGGGGACGGGGCGCTCCCAGCCACCAAACGTCCCCCGCGTACAGGGACAGAGAGCGCCATGAGCGCGTTTCTGTCGCTGCACAGCCCAGGCTAGGGGGAGAGCGGGTGCCCGAGCGAGTTCGGTGCTCCCCTGCGGCACTGCAACTTCAAACCACCGCCCGAGAATCAGTTCCCGTCCGTGCGGGGATCCCGACGGCCCGCGTCCTCTCCGAACAAATAACGGCGAGGAACTGTTCCAGCACCCAGCTCTGGGGACGGGTTTTTCCCTGCTCAAATCGGATTTCGTGGGTGTCAGTTGTATGCGAGCACATCGACGCTGTTAACGTGATGGGAATGTCGCTGGGACTGCTGGTGCTGAGACACCCCTCCGTTTTGTTTGGGTTTTTTTCTTGACGTGCCAGATAATTATTTTGTAATCTCTTCAACTTTGTCAGAGCCACTTACTAGCTGTAACAGGTTTATTCATGCATATTTACATTATACAGGATTTTAAATAGTAGTTTCTATTATATGTTTTAAAGATGTGGTCCATGTTTACTCGATTATACATCTTTGTAGATAATCTGGTTTAAAATCAAAATTGTTTCAAGCTGAATGTGTAAAGAATCAAATATTCCTGGGATAATAGTATGTTATTTTGTCACTTTATAAATTATAAATGAATTTTTTTAAAACGCTCGAATACCTCGGTTGGATCTTTTATTTACAGTCGGGGAGACCTGCAGGAAGGCGCATTTTTTCGCGCGGCAGTGAGCTTTATCAGACTCACTTGTTTAAAACGGGAGAAAGCTTGCGTGGTGAGGGGCAGGGGCAGAGCTGGTCCGGGGCTGACGGGAAGGCGCCCCCAGCCCGGGCCCCTCCCGGCACCCTGAGTCCCGGCGGACATCGCCTTTGGCTGAACTCCGCTGGAGCTCCCGAACGCCCTTCACTCTAGGGAACCCACAGAGCCTCTCCGGACCGCGCTCCGGAGA
Source organism: Pampusana beccarii (assembly GCA_013399365.1). Lineage (NCBI taxonomy): Eukaryota > Metazoa > Chordata > Aves > Columbiformes > Columbidae > Pampusana > Pampusana beccarii. The sequence goes on along the minus strand of VWYH01002340.1, from coordinate 691,521 downwards.
CAACAGGTCCCGCAAAATAAATAGGTTGTAATTATTTATCTAGCTGAGGAATTTTTTTTTTTTTTTTAATTTTTAATCGTCTCTCTACCTTTCACCAGCTGATCTTCCTATCTCTGAAAAAGCTATTTTGCAAAGCAGCTTAGGAGCTTCGCTTGTTCAAAAGCCCTATTCCTTATAATCGGGGCTATTTTGAATAGCTCTATCAGCGATCTCAGTACGGTTTTCGTTTGATGTATAAATTGCTAAGGGAATTAACCGTTTACTTTAGGTTGGAGCCTGTCACCTATTTTAAACCATAACTATTATTGTAGCCCCATCGATTTCACACAACAATTTTATTCTTCACCCTTTTCCCCTGCCACAGCCGGTGTACTGTACAGCCTGTCTTTAACATAAGTGCGATTTTCTCAATTTCTTTTTTATAACAGGGCAGGGGGGAAGGGAGCAGCATCCGCCTCTTTTTGTCTCTGGCATGTTAATTTGTTATTAACAAAATTTTGTTGAGGATATCTTAAAATAAAAATAATGTCTGCTGCCAATTAAAGCTGCCATAGGTTACTCGGGAGCAGCTCCGGAGAGGCCGGGAGCGACGCCTCACACCGGAGCGGACCCCTGCCGCTTCCGCGGACGTTTGGGGACAGGAGGGTTTCGTCGCCACGGCTGAGTGGTTTTGGGTCTGGCGAGGGGGAAGAGCGGGACTGGCGGCGGGGCCGTGCGGGCTGGGCTCCCACCAGCGTGCATGGGAGCAGGTGCTCGCCCACGGGCGCAGGTGGGGACGGCCCAGCCTCCGCGAGGCGCCGCTCCGCGCCCGCGGCAAACAGCTCGCCCCTTTCCGCCCCCCTGTCGCCCCGGACGGTGGCCCCCGACGCGGCCCTTGATGGGGCGGGGGGTCAGTGACCCCCTCTGCCGGCTGCCCCGACGGTGCGAGTTGAGCAGCGCAGGTGGCTGCGGGGTGCGGGACCGTGGAGGGGCGTGCGGCGGCTCCCGGCGGAAAGCTGCAGCCCGTCGGGTTGAGAGCGCAGCTCTGATCGGGGAGCCGGGGCAGCGCCCTCTCCACGCCCGGCCGTTCCAGGCGCCCTCTCCCCGGGAAGGGGCTTCCCCCAGGGAACCTCTCCCCCCGCAACCTCCCAGATGCCCCGAGGCCGGGCGTTCTGTGCCGGTGGGCCCATCGCTTCCCCGGTTCGCCCGGGAGTACGAGACCCCGGGCGGGGTGGGGAGCCTGGGGCTGCAGCCAGCGGTCCCATCCACAGAAACTCCCGTCCTGGCGGAAAATGGACAGAGCTGGGGGTGCAGTTGGCAGCCAGCACAGCCCCCGGGTTCTGGCGGGATCCCCCCTGTACCTCCAGCCCCGCTTCTCAATCGCGAACACGGAGGGCGGGAGAGGCAGGGAGCCTGGCGCAGCCCGCAGCCCTGCTGCTTCCCTTTTCACGCTTAAAAACAAAACAAATCTTAATTTAGACCCTCAACACCCCGGACTGTGTTTACATCCCCCCCGCTGCTCTCCCCGCGAGTGTTGCTTTTCCAATTGTCCCGATTAACCTACGGGGCTCCCGCGCAGCGCCGAGCCTCCGCGGCGGCCGGGACGGCGCGGTCGCGTCTAATTGGCTTATTTGGCTTCTCCCCCAACACACCCCAGTAAGAGGATCTGAACAGCATCTTCCCTTGTTGTGCCTAGGAACTACTTGAAAGCCCCTCCGCCAAGACAACACGGGAAATCACACGGTCAGCAAGTTTAAATGAGTCGACTAAAAAATACCACAGGGTTTTGCAGTAGGGAAAAGTACATGAAGTTCGACCCAAACCCCTTCTTCGGCCAAACTTCGGAGGGGCATATACATGAATTATATTAAAAAAAAACCCAAAAAACAAAAAACAACAACAACAACAACAAAAACCTCGGCTCCTCGTCCCGGCACGGCCGTCGCACAGCGCCGATCCGCAGCCGCGGGAATTCCGCAGCCGGCGGTGCGGTGCGCCCGGCTCCGCGGCACCGCCCCAGCAGCAACAGCCGAGCCTGGGCAGCCTGGGAGCGGCACGGGAGTGCCAGGGGAGCCCGCCCCCCCGCTCCCCTCGCTCTGTGACCTGCCTCGATTATTAGTAAGGACATCTGTGGCTGGCAAGGGAACAAGTGTTACCAAAACCAGAAACGGCTGTTTTTCCAAATGAGCAATATGTTAATTCCTCATCCCCCCTCTGGTTTCTTTAAAACCTGGCACAAATACATCAATAGCGGAGAATAAGGAGCTTTTGCAGAGAACAAGTGGCAGTTTTGAATTTACCTTTTGTGTGCGCCTCAGATGCAATCTTGAGGCATTTTTTCCTCTCTCTCCCACAGAAAAAGAGTGTTAATCTGCCCTATCTTGGGACCCAAAAGGATTGGAGTGGAGTAGATATTCACTGGAATCACATAGGGGAATAAGGGTCTTGCTTTATTGAATCATCAAATCCCAGGAATGAAGCTCTTAATTAATTATGGGTGCTAAAAATTCAGGCCAGCTGTTTCTTTTTACTTGGCTCTGACAGAGAAAGACAAAGTCTACATCGAGATCTTCTAAGGCGCATTCAGCATAAATCAGCGCCCTCGGCGGCGCTCCCGGCCGCGGCGCGGCCCGGCGGTGACAGATGGCGCATTGTCCCCGCATTCCTCCACCGCGCCTCCGCGGGGTGCGGAAGCGACCGTCCGACGGCGCGGCCCGGCCCAGGGACCTTTCTCTGCCGGGGCAAGGGCTCGGACGAGGCCAGCGAGGGACGGGCCGCGCTTGGCCGAGGTGCCGGCCCTGCTCGACGGGTCGGCCGCGGCAGAGGAGCCTGCGCGGCCGCTGCCTTTTCTTGCCCGACAGCGCTCCGCTGGGCGCCTCCTTCCCGGCGGCAGCCCCAGAATGCCTCTTCGAGCGCTTGCCCCGGCTTCCAGGCTGCGGCCGGAGCCTAACGCCCCCTCAGATCCCTCGACGTGCCCCCCGCTGCAGTCGACACCCTCGGCGCTCCTACTTCTTCCCCAAAGGCAGAGGCGTTTCCCTGCGCGGGCTCCAGGGCTGCTTCCCGCAAGGCGCTGGAGGCGGCGGGTGTCGCAAGGGCGCGGAGAACCGCGCAAGAGGTGCTGCGGACCGGACAGGTCACCCCGCTGCCCGCCCCCCAGGCCCCTCTCTTCGAGTCGACTGCGTTTGTTTAATACCAGTTACTCAACGGGAGAGCCCCGCATTATTTTCACGGCTGACTTGCAGGGGCGGCGGCTGGGGGCTGCCCGAGCCCCTCTCGCCTTCCCTCGCAGATAAATCTTTGTCGTTCAGCCCGGCGGGGTCGCCCAGCAACTCCCCGGGGTCCGGAGCGGCTCCCGTCCCGAGGATCCGCCACCGGGCGCTGCCAGCCTCCTCGGCCAGAAATCTCTTCACCTCCAACTACCAGAAAATAAATGTCCTCCGCACGGCGTTACTCATCTGTTATAATTAGAGCATGTGCGAACTCGCAGCGTGCCGGGAGCCCGGCTCGGGCTGATGCAGGCACTTGTGCAATAACCACCTCGTTGTGCCGCGGCGGTGCCGCACGGCCGGCCCGGCAAGGGGCCCGGCTCGGGGCCTCATCGCGCCCGCGGTCGGCGGACAGCGCTGCCCTGCGCCCGCCCCTGCGGCCGGGACGGGGGATCTTGGTCCAGACACCTCTTTTCCAGCGAAATTGGCTTTTATTTGCTTAAAGCAAACCACAGACCTCTCCACGCTCATCCCTGATGGATGCAAATGTAAATGTGCACTTATTTAATTGGATCAGGTCCCAAGATAAAAAAGATAAACGGCTCCCAGTTTGCCAAGTTATTTTCAGAGGCATGCAGTGATGTGTGGAGGGAAAGTTAATGAAGAGACACACTGTACTTAAAATACCTCGGGTCTAGACTCGGGGAGGGGGAAGCCTCGGACTCCGCCACGGCGGAGCGGCGGGCGGCGTTGGGCTCTGCGCGGGCTCCCGGCACGGCGCGCAGAACCGCGCAGAACCGCGGAGCCGCAGGGAACGGCCTCACCTGAGCCGCGGCGGCGCGGGGGAAAGCTGCGCCGTGCGAGGAAACCGATGCTCTTCCCCCCTTCCCTCCACCAAATTGTTCTCCGTTACTGCCGTCTCCCCGTGTTCCTCCCCGTGTTCTACATCCGTATGCATGAGACATTAACAGACGGTTATTGATACAAACACAGTTTTTGTTGCTAAAGGCCTTCCAAAACAAATTCTCCGGCTGAATGCCAATGTATGCATGTTGGCTGGTGACAGCTGATTAGTGAAATGATTTACGGCCAAGTTAAAAAAAAATGATACTGTCAAAGGCAGCAATTTGAAAAAAAGATAAGACAGCACAGCCTCAAGGCTTCCCACTGTAAAGCCACCCAACAAATCTAAACCTACACTACAAATACCTGAAACACTCAAGGAATCAATTGGTTGCAGATTAAATACAGTCTCTATTCCGACTCGCCCTGGTAATCCGCAGCTCTCCACAGGAGCAGCCCCTCGATTGATGCCTCCAGTCTCACCTGCAGCAGGGCCCGCTCCTGCCCTGACACCCCGCCGGCCTCCCGCCAGCCCTGACATCGGAGACTTAGGCCTCCTTTTTGTTTCAAGACTTCTTCTCTCATTAATTGATTAAAAAAATCCCCCCTTCCCTCATTTCTCTGCAGCTCTTCTTCATAAAGAAAGCTTTTGCTCTGCAATAAAGTAAGAGACTTTGATCCCAGATCATCCTCTTAGGCCTTCCAGCTGAAATCAGCGGAGAAACTATGTGGAGTTATTGTTCGCACTTGCTGCACTTCTGATTCAGAAAGGGCTGATTTATTAGCTTGTCAAGGGAAGCATTGTTCAGGAAGGCAATCAAAAAGCACTTACCTAGCTAAACTAAAATTACTGCCTTTTCAGTGGCTAATTTGTATAACTCCCATGGAGGAACTTGGGAAGTGTTTGATGAGGCATAAAATGATGATTAATGAATTTATTGGCCTGCTGCTCATCAAATAGGAGTAGTATATCTTTCCTCTATTGGGCGTTGGGTCTAATGCTACATGTCTGTGTAAAGCAAGTCCAATATGATCTCCTTTTTAGCCCCCTTTTAACCCCCATGACCTGAAGAATATCTCCGTGTAACAGAGGCAACATCAGGGGACTGCAGAGACAAAGAGCCTGTTTGATAAAACGGTAAATGAGAAAGGCGAGGAAAGTTGCTGCAGGGACAGATCTGCTCAGTTTTCGGCTTTCAATCACTTTGACTACTGAAGTGGGAAGAATGTAGAAACTAGATAAGGTGTGAGAAGCGAAAAGAAAATGACAAACCAATTTTAACTTTCATAAAGGATTCAGCCAAACAACTTCATTGCTACTTGAGAGAACGAATGAGTGTGGGAAGTGCCAGGATTGCTGAGTGATCAGGCACGCTGCAGCCCCTCACCACCTGGCAGCGCAGGGAGAGACAGGCAACGTGCCCCCAAACCGACCATTTTGAGCCCATAAATTTCATATTATTTTCCTCCACCGAAATAGCTTGGGGCTTTCTCCTCTGATCAGCGTTTAATGCTTGAATCACTATTTTGGAGCCAAGGGCTTCCAAGAGAAATGACATACTCTCCCCCTTTTAAAAGCTCATACTAAATTACTAGTGATTCTGTGCCCACCTGCACACACATGTGACCAACAAGGTATCTTATGCCCTACACTTTGCTGCTTTGAACAGGTTAAGACCACCAGAAGATCAGAAACATTGTTGACATTCTCAAAAAACTTGTTATAATAAATTTTCTGGAGATTTCGAGTCAGAAATCCTCCCAGGATTGAATCAATTTAGCTTCCACGCACCATTCCCTGTTCCTGCAGCTCTGAAGCTTGTTGAGGGATCTGCAACTCGCACATCTTCCAGCGAAGGTGCACATGCCTCAGCTGGAGCCTGCTGCCAAAAAGGCAGCTTCTCTCGTTACCTTTTGGGGCTTCACAGAAGTACCCTCAGGCCTGCATGTCAGCAGCCCACTGTGCTGAAGACTGAGAAGGTGCAACAAGAACATTCTGCAGAACTACCGATGTAGCGATCAACACTCGCTGAAATGATGTGATATTTCGGGCTCCAGTAAAGCTCCGAGGAGCAGAGAATGGTAGCACGGAGGTGCCTGGCAATCGCAGCAGCCTGCCTCCATCTCTGCACCTTCCCTTTGTGCCTCTGCGTGCAAAGCCAGAGTGCGGCCCTCTCCGCGCTCCTTCAGAGGGCAGCCAAGAATGAAAAGCAGGCTCTTGGGTGAAGCAGTGGGAAACTCCTTCCTTTCGCCGTCTCTTTCTGTTACAATTCAGTCTTGGGTATTTTTCCCTTTCCACGACCTGCTCTGTTCTGAGCTATGTTAGGAGGTGGCTCTGAAGACCTCCATGGGCTGCATGGGAGCTGTCTGAGGCTGGCCAGAACCTGACACATCAGACCAAGGGGCCACTCTACCGATTTTGTGGTCTAGCTCTCTGCCCTGGAAGGCAGAAAAAGAGCTCTCACGAACTGTAAGGGACTTTAGTTCATGTTCTCAGTGAAGGGTAAATTTGGCTGTCCCATGCTAGGTAATAATTGTAATTTCCAACATTCTTCTTTGCAAAATACAAGTTATATAACATACCCAGAACGGTTCGTTTTCCAGGTCTGTTTAGAAATGGTTTCTGGAGTGGTAGGAAGGCATAAACTCCTGACCAATCTTTCAGTTCCCACAGTGGAGGCTGTGGGAACAAATCAAAACAAAACTTTCCTGAGACTACACATTGACTTCCTTGACAAAAGGAAAAAGACACCCACCTCATGTTCACAAGATCAGAAACAACTTATTTTAATGCTACCAAATTGGTATTTGTCTGAGACACTTTTAGCCGAAATGATCCTCTGGAAAATAATGTTTATAAACATCCTCGAACAAATAGCACTCTCCTGACACAAGCCTGCCATCAATGTACCGCTCAACAAGTTTTATCTGCAAGTCCTTGACCTGTGACTGCTTTTACAAAGGCTCTCTGTTCATTAGCAATTTCAGGTCACTTTAAGTACTTCTGTCATGAACACATAGCACAGCTGTAAAATACATGTATTAAATACCAGCTGCATTAATATAGGGGCTTATTTTCCTCCACTTGGCTCTCAAAAGCAACATGATATTACACGTTGATGAAAAAAGACATACTTATATTTGCATAATTACAGCAATATTGTAGGTCTTTAGTGCAACAGACCTAAGAGGTTGATTTATGATTAAATATGTATGGCTAAAAGTTACCATGCTGGGTAGTGTGCATAGCATTAGACAATGACAGTTTTGGGGCATAATTGCTTTAATGTGGGCAATTAAGACTAAGTGCATGTGATTTTAGTGTCTGCCCTACATTCCTCTGAATGATTACAATGATCAATACACATGATTTGTAAGTCGCTTCCTATTGATCGAATGGTAAAATGTTTGACCTTCCTTTGAGGAAGTAATTTGCTAAATTATGACACCACATAAAGTCTTTCTTGGTTCAGAGGTGAGGGGTAATGGTGCTCAGAATTAGAGAGAAAAAAAAAATATCATGTTCCCCCTTTTCCTGAAAGTAAGTCTCTGTAATGTCCCTGCCAACTGGCTGACTTCACCTGTGGAGGGAGGAGTCTGGCACATTCATCTTTGAAATTAAGAGAGGAAAAAAAAAAAGAATCTCAAACTCAGTCCATCTCTAAGAGAAACCCACTTCATTAATTGTATCTGTTTACACCTCTACGCCAAATCATCAGGAAGTTCTTGACCACAAGACCTCTACTGTTTGCGAGCGGCTAGAGAAAAATGTGCAGCAGCAAAGTTGGGGAAACGGAGCACTTTGTGAGTGCTGCGAGCAGCTGGGACATGTGGCAGGGCTTCCCGGGCTGCCTGCCAGGCTCAATTTTGCTCTGCATGTGCAGTACCGAATAGCCTTCACTATATCACATTAGCAGGTATGAAAGAAAAACAACAAAGTGTTCATGAAAACATGTTAGCTGATGAACAGTAACTGAGTTAAGGCTGAGGCACCTCCTCTGTGCTACAACTGCCATCCTAAATGTGCACAGTAGCAAAATCAAAGTTAACAGACACCAAGGCGCTGAGATGTGCCCTGCTCCAGGGGCTGTTCTGTGCTGCCCAGGGGAATGGTGATTCTCCCTGATGCCAGCAAACCACACGTACAGGGCAGAGCTACCACACCAAAAGTCTGTATTACCTAAGGGATTGTGGTACCCCAGAAGGGGTTGGGAAGACCCATACAGACCCCACTTCTCCCTTTAGGAGCCACTTCACCAGCATGTTTTCACACAGCAGCAGTGCTTCCTGGCATGCCCTCTACCGAGTATATGTGTGCTTGACCCAGTTTAGTGTTATTAGATGTCATAGTTCAGCACCAGAAATTTCCACAGTCCTTACCTTTTGTTTTAAGTTTTCTGGGCTTTAAGCTTGTAGCACTTGCCTCCACTGGGGTCTGGTGGCGGTGTGGCCATGCATGGCCGTCCTCAGCCCAGACAGACTGAGGGAAAAGACCCAAGCTGGATCTTGAGTCTCGGGGCACTTGCAAAAACCCCCTTTCGATCAGTTTCGTACACCAATCCCATTGCATCACCCAAAGTCAACTATTCACCTGTCCCAACTAATAGCTGTTCAAAATCTACCCTCAGACTATTCCGATTTCATCTTTTCAAACTAAACCACAACGTATGTACAACCTTTCCGACTCCGTCCTTTCACATTGACCTGTGCTCTCAGTCTCTTCACAGCACCTCACCAGCAAGCGTTTGCAAAGTGAGACACTCCTCCTGCAATAATATTCCAACATCAGCAAACACCCCCGTGAAGGCTTCCACAACAATTCTCCAACATCAGCCAGGCCCTGCACCAAAAACTTCATGCTCTCCATAGGAGTCCACCCCACAGTAACAGCTGACGAATACACACCATCCTCACCAAACTAAAACCAGCAACAACTGGTGCAAAGTTAAAATCCAACATGCAGTGCAATACTGTAGGTATGAGCTAACGAAGAGATGGGCTTGGAAGTTGCAAATGTGTATCCTATGGTTTAATATGGCATTTTACTGGGGAATGTGCATTCTCCCTGCACAAGCAGAAGTTGTTTAAGGACAAGATAGGAACCGTTTTTCAGGTCTCTGACATCAAAAGTAGTAAAAGTGGTACCTGTGTTGTGGTGTAGGGTTTTCTTGTCCATTTCCTTCCCTGTCCATTTCCTTTCTTGTCCATTTCCTTTCCCATCCATTTCCTTCCCTGTCCCATCAGGTGCTGCGGGAAAGAGAGAGAAATATTTAGGACAGGATTAACCACCTCAGTGTCCCCCTCCCAAGCCTGCAGACATACTGGGAGGCCACTCTCCCGAACTATACCGGGATGCATTACCTCAGCATTTTCCCCAAAACACACCACTGGCCCATCCGACGTGCTTCAAGGTTCCTACCCCGTGTCCCACCCCTGAGGTACCTCAGTGTTTCCCTTCGAATGCCCCTGCCCTGCGTTACCTCAGCGCTTCCCGCCAAAGCCCCTGGTGCCGCCTATGCCCTGAGGTACAGCAGCTGCCTCCCGTTGCGCTCCCAGGGCAGCGCTGCCCCCACCTCAGCGTTACCCCCACCTTGGTGTTACCCCCACCTCAGTGCGGCCCATCCAGGACCAGCGCCGTCCCCTCAGCACCCCCTTCGCCCCCTGCCCTGGCCTCACCCTTGCTCCCGCCGCCGTCACCCGAGTCCTGCCCAATGGCCAGCCCGAGGCTCCCGCCCCTCAAAGCCACTTTTGTGTCTCCTGCCCAGGCCCCCAGCGTCTGGCACACACCAGGGGCTGCAGAGGCTCCTCTCCCACACGGGGTGCTCCACCCTGGCTCCCCGCAGCTGAAAACAGCCAGCTGGATCTGGGGTGTCGAGGTCACTTGCAGAAGCAAACCTCTCATTAGCTTCCCACAGCAATCCAGCCACGCCGCACAGGCACAGCCAGCTTTCCCACCATGCTGCAGCTAACAGGTACCTAGAAACTGCCCAAAACCCACCTAAAAACTGCCCAGACTTTGCCTATTGGCATTAAACTACTGTCTTACTCTCTGCACTACATCTCACAGACAAGCCTTCCCAAAGTGAGCCGCTGTCCCTGCAGTAACACTCCAGCATCAACCAACTCCTGCGTGTGCGCTCTCATGCGCTCCCCAAGGGTCCGCTCTGCTCTCCCTGCTGGCAAGGACACACCATCCTCACCACAGCAGAACACAGACTGCTGCAAAGCGAAGGTCGTGTGCGTGGATCAGCCTGTTCTTCTCCACTTTACCCAAACCCAAGGCAGCCCCAATCTCCCGCATTGTGCTCAGCCTCCCCCTTCTTCTCCCCAGCTCCTGCGCCCCCAGTGCCCCGCAGCCCGGCCCCAGGTGGGGAGAGCAGCTGGGACACGTGTGATCCCCCTGCACAGCGTGCTCACTGCCACGCTGCTGGTGAAGGCTGTGTAATGGACAACAGGGACAGAGACGCTGAAATAGTTACAATATGGAAGACAGAAGATGAAGCATACCACAAATCATGCAGGTAGCAAAAAACATCCTATTTACTAGTTGCTGTGCCAGGTGTACATACCCTTACATAATGTCCCACTCTTAAATCCTTTTTGTTATGAGAAGAGAGCATCAAAGAGTTCATAAATTCCCCAAACCAGCAGTATTGAACAATGAATTAAAACTACAAAGCAGTTAGAATTCACGGTTAGAGAAAAGTTCGGTCAAACAAAGGGCAGACACCTGTTGAGAAACTGAAGGTAAATCTGCTTGCCAGACCTGAGAGGACAGCACCTCCCAGAGCTCACCAGCCACCGCTGAAACATCCCATGGAGGGGCTTCTTTTTTCTATCCAGAGATGATGCTGGGACACCAGTTGCAGACAGACTCTCCGGGCTGGACAGGACTACTCTGGAAACTCAGATCTGAAAGTCCTCACTTCCCCACCCCTAACCCTGCGCCTGAGCACCAGGAGTGAAGGATCCAGCTCTAAACCGTAATCCACCTGTATCTGGATTTTGAACATGCTTTCTAATCGTCTTCCAGGGGCTTAATGATCACCACAGAGGCTTAAGGTTCCCTAGATGTCTAATTCTTGAGAAACCTTGCAGAACAAAGTTCTAACACTACATGGTATACTATAGTCACTCTTTGCTGCAACTGAAAAAAAAAAAAGAGACAGGCACGGATAAATAGTAAATAAATAATTCTACACCCAAGTTTACATTTTCTTATTGATGGTATCGTTCTCTTGGCAGTAATCTGTTCTCAGGAGGTTCCCATGCAACTAGTATACAAGCATTTAAGTCTCATTTCTGGAAGACCCGAGTTAAGCTAGAGCTGGTGCTTACCACTGGGGACTGCATTAGGACAAGAGGATGGGGAACTGGTGGTGGCAGTACTAATCAACTGTTAAACATGAGGAGAAGAAGTTAGAGTCCCAGGCAGGGTGCCTTGGTGCTCAGAAGGCTGTTTGTTTACGCTCCATTTTGAAAATTATCCCAGCACAATGTATTCAGACAGATGTGGGCCTCATCTGCCTCAGTAAACCAGTTTTCTCCTTTCCTTTCCTTTTTTTTTTTTTTCTTTTAAAGCAAACAAATCAACCAAAAACCAAACCAAACCAAACACAAACCATACTGTGCAGTGGTAGTCCCGACCTTGAACTGGGAATCAAGCCATTGGGTATTCTTTGCTTAAACTCTCCAGCTGCTGAGGTCTGATGTCAAGCTTTTCTATTTAAAAGATGAGAGCTGCTGTTGCCATAGTTTTCTCTCAGACTTTTTCCTGGAGAACACATTCCCAGGTTTTGTTCAGCCTAAACCTTCCAGGCTCTGACTACGCTGAATTTTCTCACGTGCCCACTACATGGGCTCCACCTGACCTGGAGGCAGCACCTGCATCTGAGTTGGCATCTGGCAGGGATCCAGTCACCTAAATAGAGACCTCAGTGGCATCTTAGACCCCTCCGGGGCATCCCGGCTGTGCTCATGGGACACAGAAGCTCTGAGACCTGCACGGGGCAGCAGCTGGAGGCCAGGGAGCTCCAGCTCCTTGGAGGGGTCAGCACCTCAAATAAAAGAAAAAGGTGTGAGCGAGTTAATCTCAGCCCTAAACACTTGTAGTCAATAGCAAGGAAAGGCACTTTACGACATGATTCATTTCCTCCTAAAATCAATGTCTAAAACTAATCAGAGGATTGACACACTGAAAGTGCTGATCTTGCTGTATGGACTGTGAGGAGAGCCCGGGGACTAAATCAGGTGTCTGTGCAGTAGACACCTAAAGCCAGCTGAGATGACTTCACCCAAAGCTGCCTACGGATGTGCCTCTTCCTGCTAGTTACCCGTCTTCAGAATTATAAAATAAACTTCAGTGGTCTGAATCCAACTAAAACCAGATCTATCTACTGTAAACCAGATAAAGCATGAATTGTTTTTACTGATTCTAGAAATCCTGTTAATGAGTATTTAGAAATAATCACTTGCGAAAATCTTGACAGTCCAAGTATCTCTACTACATACATTTAAGTACACAGTAAAATTGGATAGTCATTGCTATAATAAATGGACAAGATCTCAAAACTCCTATTTAGATTGGAACTTCATTCCTGAACACTTGCATTGGTTTTCTATTGAAACGTTTATGGAATAAGATAAAACTCCACGACCCTTCCTCAGGAATGTCCATAATCACGTACTTAGTTTTAAGCACAGAACCACTGACGTTGATGAGACTTCAACACACAATTAAAGTGCACTGTTGAATCAGGACAGGTTCCTCACACAGGACTGTATGTAGGAAATCTGGCCCCAAAATGTAACCATTTTCTTAAGGTGTGAAATAATATCAAATATTTGATGACTCAAATAATTACACTAGAACTAACATTTGTATAACTAAGTTACTAGCTATGAGAACAGAAAAGGGAAATACTAAAAGGTGTCAGTATAGGAATGGGAAAAGAGAAACATTGCATGCAAAACTAGTAGCAGGATTTGTAGGATTTTGCAAGTTCAGAATGTAACTGACACATTTCTTTGTTGTTAATTTTGTTTTGCTTTCATATTAGCTGCATTGCTTTGATGAATATTTTTAAAAATAAAATAATGGCTATCACTTAGGCTGCTTTGAAGTATTTCTGAGTTGAACGACTGGTAGCATTTATTGATTTCATAGTGTGACACTAGAAGTTTTGATATGGGATTTTTAAAAAATGATATTTGAAGTTAAAAGAAGACATCTTGATTAAAGCCAGAACAAATCGTTTGGCTGAGATTCAAGCTCTGGTTCACATGCCTTTCCAAGCTTGTAGATTCACTTGCTTGCTCAGAAAAGCCCATATGCTTTCAATGGATGAGTTAAAAATTCATGCCACGGAAGAGCAGGAAACTGCTTCAAAGTTGGGAACCAGCAGAAAAGCTTAAACCATAAGGGAAAAATATAATTAGTAGACATTAGGTATAAGAACAAGGTAGAAAGGTCTTGTGTTTAAGGGGTTCAACTCTGAGCCACAGACAGCGTGACCTTGAAACAAATCCCATAGTCTTCTGTGTATCCGTTGCCCATATGCAAACTACTGATAATATCGTTCTCATCTTGGACTTTGCAGGAAGCTGTGAAGATGAACAGCAGCTACCTGATGCTGTAAGTCATTTGGCCGGCTGCAGAGATGATCTATTGGGCTATCAGTTTAAATCTCAAAGAGACTGTGGTGAACACTACTGATCTGGTAGGGTGCAATCACTCATTGCCGACGGTCTTCTGGTAGTTCTGGTTTGAAAGGTACCCCAGAAATCCCACCACATGGGGAAGCGACTCTCTGTGCTGGCCGCTTCTGCTGAAATGCCTGACGACTGCACTTACGGCTTCCCAAAGCGAGGGGGCCACATCTAGAACAGGACTGACCCACACCTGAGGGCTGCTCAGCACTTCAGGATCCAGCAAAGCCCCACGGCCGCCGCCTCCTCTCCAGTCCAGCAAACCAGGACAGTGCCCTGTGTGGCCCAAAGAAATGGGAGTGCAAGCACGAATTCTTCAGAGTGAACCAATACCACTAAATCTTCACAGAGCTCATCTGTTTAAGCCACTTGAGTCCTCCTTCTTTAAATAACTGACCTAAAGCACCTGCTCCCAGGGCAGTTTCTGCATGTTGGGAGAAGACCATCGCTTCTCTTCTTGACCTTCTTCCATTGCTGGCATTAGAGAGGATGAGACTGACTTTTAAAGCAAACACTCGCTAGTGCCATTTGGGAGGGTCATGAAGAAAAAAAACCTTGTCAGTTTTGCAATGGAAAATGTAATAACTCACCAGCAGGCTATTGACCGAGTTGTTAAACTCTGGGGGGAAAAAAAAAACCTGTTAGGTGAGCTGGTTAATATCAAGGCTCACCACTCACTTCTGCATACTACAGACCATGTCAAAAGCTTTCCAGTAATCAGCAGAGCTTAAGAAAAGTCTCTGATTAACTTTTCTTTCATCTTTCTCTTTTCCATCTGGTGTTAAAGATCAAACCTTCAGTTCCTCTACTCTTTTAAGCCTCGCCTGTTTGACAGCAAACTTCTCATCCATCTTAAATCTAGTGTGGGCTAGAATGTCTTTCAGCAGTGGCTAGAGGGTAGATATATTATCAGATACTAACCATATTGCTCCTTCTCTTTTTACTTTAGCTCTGTATTTGTTATTATAGGATATATCTGGGTTTTCTGCTTCTATCCCTCTGCTGCAGGATAGCGCTGTGCTGCTAATGCTTTGCAAATCCCTGCATCATCCCCTTCCAGTTTTGGAATGTCCTCTCTGTGCTTTGTATAGCTTCTTCCACCTGTACCAGCAGCCCGGGATACCTGTTCCCCTGGGACTTTCAGCTTCTGGGCTCTTAAAGGGGATATGGGAATGACGTTGGCTTTGGCAGTGCTGGAGCTGTAAAGCTTTAAACTGCACTACTACTGACTACCTGCTGCGTAAAGACAGCACCTTTTCCTTCAACAGAGGCTGCTCAGCCACCCTCTAGAAATCCTTGTCTTATTGGTGGGGTGGGGGTAAAAACAGCTGGAACCACTGGGATCGACTTAGGCCCATCCCTGACCCTCCTCCCATGGCACCTTCACAGCTATTTGCTAGTAGCAGCGGAAGAAAAGCAGCTGTAATTATTTGCTACCTGGTTTATGCAAAACAGAAAAAGAGCACATTGAGGGCCCTTGAGGGCCACCACTTAATGATACAGAGTATTTAGGTAATGGCAAATAGAGGATCATCAAGATAACAACATGTCTAATGATTTAAAAATTGGGCATTTTTTTCAGGAAGAGAAACTCCAGTTTCTTCCTGGCTCTACCACCTAACATCATTTGTAAACCATGACTTGGTAGTCCATCTGAGTTATTTATCAGGGTAGTTACTGTACCAGAGATTCATTAAATATCTGCATGGCTTTGCCAGGGGAGGCAAAACGTTTGAAAAAGAAAGATGCTATAAGATATGTGAGGAAGAAGAAAGCTGCCTCAGGCAACTCACACTGGTGTGGCAAGGACCACCTCGTATAGCAGCGAGCTGAGACGGCCAGCAGCACAGCCCAGATCTGCACACACCTGACGTGCATGTGCTGCTACCTTGGGACTTACTGCAGGTTTGCTCTAGTGTGGTCCTATGAACCCAATTAATATATCAGGTGTAGTCCTGGAGAGCATTTTTTCTCATGTAGTTCAATAAAAGGAATGAACAAGGAATAATAACTTTAAATATAAACACAAATAAATAAGGAATAGTAAAAGTTTGTGTGCCCTCAGGACTGCTCAATGGTGTGAATCACAGAGCAGCAACTGGCAATAATCACGAATGTGCTTCAGTAGTGCTCTCCAGACCCAAATTTATGCACTAATTACACACACTTTCTGTAACGCCTACCAATGTTTATTAAACATTTAGGCTCAGTAGGCAGGACACTGTATTGGGACAAAAGCTTTTTCATGCAACCTACCACCTCCCTCAGAAACGCTGGCCTGTAACCCCATGCCTATATGAGACAGGGAGACGTCAACATGCTTTGAAAACCAGTTTCAAATCTTAAATTAACAAAAGAAGTAATCAGACAGAACTGGAATACAGCCTGTCAGTGGGGAGAGCCCAACAGGGTCGCTGGGAGAAGAACGGTGTGATGCTGTCTGTTTGAAGACCTTTCTGCCCTGCTGTTCTGAGCCTGGACTATAGAATTTGGGTGCTATCACAGCCTGAGCAACATCTTCGTGATAGGAAGAGTGGAAAAAGCATCTTTGGAAATGATCGGTTCTGTATCAGAACCAACGTAGCTGCTGCCTGATGCTGATCAGTTCTCAACACGTCAGGAGAAATGCAGAAGCCCATTATTGGGCAGATGTAAACAGCCCAAAGTCATATCTGCTCCCTAGTAGTCAGAGATTGTTTTACATCCTAGAACGTGAGGTCCAATATCCCTTTCACTCTTCGTTGTACTAATGATACCATTAGGTTGTTCTGATTTCCATATAAGCATCTAAATCTGAATCCTTCTAAATCTCAGTCTGAACAATTTGCTGTGGCAGACAGGCCCACAGTTAAATCATGTGTTGTGTAAAAAAGCATTTCCATTTATCAGCGCTGAATTTCATACCCTTAACTATCAATTTAGCTGACACTGGAATTAACTTAAAACATTTCTTCACAATGTAATAGATCCTGTATGTGTGAGTTCAGGCTCATATAGTGAAATGGCAATCAATTGTATTTACAGTTATAAACACAATTACTCTGCAGCATCACAGCTACAGTTCCTGCAGCTCGAGTTATTGTGGAGGCAAGGATTAATACTAATGAGGACTGAGAGATGGGTGAAAATAATAATAAATGCAAACATTCTGATTAAACAAGAGGAGGTTATGAAACACTAAACCAACTTTGGAAAGGAGCAACTCCTTGCAGTTTTTGTTGGCTCATATCACTAAACTGGGGATGTGAATCATCCATCACTACATTATTTCAGTTTTAAAGCAGCAGATCTCTGATTGCAGGACAGTTCTGCTGATAGAAAAGCCTGAGGGACATAACTGTGGGCCAGACTTCCCGTTTTAAAAAATTTGTTGGTTGTATGTTACATACAGATTACAGACATGTTTTACATTACACAGTTTGCCAAGCTGCATTTTATTTGCTAAAGGGAACCGAACTATGAAAATAAATGAGCTATTTTAAAATTAACAATGTGCACAGGCTATTGTTGAAATGCTTGGAGAACACACTACCTTTCCATATGAAATATAATTCTGTAGATAATACTTGCTTGGCAAATCATGCCTTTTAAATGTGTATTTATCATCTCAGGAAGTTTAAATGATGGCACAGAGCTCCTTTTTTGGTTGCAGGGTAAGTACTCATTTTAATAAATCTAAGTTTCTCATAACTTGGTTAGCATAGGAGCCAACTTATTTGACTCACAGAAGTGTTTTCAAGATTAATTGGTTAATAGTTTGCACTGCTTTGATGTGTGCAGTCCACATAGTTATTACGATTTATTTCACATGTTTGGTAAAAGCTTAAAATACTCTTTTTCTTTTTTTTTTTTTTTTTTTAATTAAACTACTGTTTCAGTTTAGGGAATGGCCACTTCATTACTGGTTCTCTAAAAGTACGGAAAGATGTCAAATTTCTCAGAGCTGCTGTTGATAGCAGGAAAACAAACACAATCTGGGCAGAATCAGCATCATCATAAATAAAAGAGTAATGTTTTGATTTTGTGCTATAAATAATGAAATAAGCACCTGATTTTTATCCAAAAAAATTAAGAGGCATAATTAATTCAGACATGCTTCAGGGTAGTTCTTACATGCACTCTTTGTTCTCATATTTTTTCTTCTATTTGACACGGTTGCTAGGATGCTACTGCAAAATAATACGTATCAGGATCGCTATTCCTGGGTTACGTGGGTATGATGTGGTATCACTTTGTGAACTTCTTTCTCCTTCAGAACCTGATAATTCTGCCAAGCTGGGTGGGATCCCAGCCTCCCACACCCACACATTTTATTAGGTGGAAGGAATGGATGAGCGGAGCCCTGTCAGCCCTGTCGGGGCGTGCAGCGCAGCACAGCTGTCCCCAGATGGGGACAGGGACGTATCTCTTGGGGAGATGTCAGCACAAAGCAAATGACGCCTGCACCTCTCAGCGCATGCAGAAGGAAACCCAGCTGGTTCTGCGGCTGAAGGACCAGAGAAATTTCCCTGACACGCTCAAGCTTCCATGAAGGTCTGCCCTTTGGAGAAGATGATAGAGCACAGCCCAGAGCAGACCGTATGGCGTGGGTTGGGAATGTTGCTCCACCAACTTCAGTCCTTTCTGAAATACAAATGCTTCTTTGTCCTCCCAGAAGACAGCAGTTGTGCTCCAAGTACTCCATTTCCCAAAAGCCTGATATTCCCTCCACCCTATGGATGCCATCTTTAGGTCAGTAAGAGTAGGTTAAACTCCAATTTCAGCCAATGAATCTCATTAAGGTTTTCCTTTGCTGTTTGCCAAGTGAAGATTTATTATTTTGTCAGCTTTTACTTATTTGCTAGTATTCATGAAGGTAATGAATTAGTTGCAATCTACTTTGTTTCCTGCTTACTGGCAACTGCAGACCAAGTCCTGAGGAGCAGGAGGGACGTGAGGCCTCCTACAATCTCCACAATTAAGGATCTCATAACTGATGAGTTAGGGGGAAAAAATTAATCTGTCATTCATAGGCAACTATTTTGTGGCTCTGACAACTGATTGTGCCAAGTCTAATTCACGCAGATGAAGATAGAAAATAAAAATGGCTGATTTTAACTACGCATAAGGAAATGACCCTTAATGTAATAATCTAATTTCCGAAGCCCATGTGTAGCAAACCAAGTGCAGGATTTCAGGGAATCTGCATAACTGAGCATATTAGCTGGTTTATCCCAGTCTCAAACTACACCAGATAGGAAACAGGCAGAACTTGTGTGATACAATTAACAGTAAAATGTAATCTCTCCTACATACACACACAGGCGTGCACATGTTAGAATGGTAGATTCTGCACAGGACTAAACAACAGCAGCCGGGGATCGCGGGCAAAGGTTTCACCCCAGCTGCAGCTGCAGCCCGTGAGGCTCAGGAGAGAACAGAGGACACCGTCCCGTGGCTGCAGCGCTTGTGGCTGAGTAACGCGGGTCGGAGCATCCGTGGCCATTCGCAGTTTGCTCTCGGAGCTTCACCCCTGCAGAGCAGCCAAACTGAGCAGGCAGCTCCTGGGGGGGTCACTTCTGTACGGTGGGAATTAAATGGTAAATAGACCTTGTGTCAAAAAGCTGATACACTTCTTCCGAGCATACAGCGGCTCTGTTCCTCTTTAACTTATAGATCCATCTGCCTTACCGAGCTCAAGCCAATTGCAGAGTCCAATCTTAAAGTTCAACCATTCATTCCCACGTCTGAACGAGACTGCTCCCGTTCAATCTCATCTCACTTACTCTCTCTGGTCCTCCCTTTGACCTGTGCTTTGCCTGCCATTCCAGTTTCTCTCTGCTCTGCTCTTCAGGCAGGTCCAACCACAGGTTCCGAGCAGGAATTTAATCTGAGAGACTTATTATGTACTGAAAGGTACCTATTATATTTCTTTTTAAATATCATGTACGACAGACTTTGCGTTTGCTGAAGCCACCTCCTTCATTCTCCCTGACAGTCTGTATTTTGAGCAGTCCAGCAATGCTTTGCCCAATACAGTCTTCAACATTGCTATTTAAATTGCAAGACGTATTTTTATATAAACTCTATTTTCCACTCTGAAATGACAATATAAACTTCTTTCATGTAGCTGAAACATGCCCTCTTGTCCCTATACTTAACTCATCCAAATTATACCTGAATGCTTGCAAAGAAGTTTAGGAAGGATATCAGTCTATTCTAAGACCTGCAGGACACAAATATTGTGAAATATACTTTTCATTCCCTTTGTTCTGAAGTTTTATGACTAAACGCTGTGCTGGTAACACAGATGTATCAGGAATGCCTGTCTTGTCCAGATCTTGAACTCTAATAAAATAATTCAACAGAACAAGAAAAGAAAAAGGAGGAGAGGGGGGAAAAGGAAAAAAAAAGAAAAATGAGAAAGAAAATGAAAAGAGAAAGAGTAAACCAGCTACAATATGAAAAGTCTAATTGTTACTTGTAACGTAAGGTCAGTGTTTCTATCACAGCTGTAATACTAAAAAAGCTGATGTGGAGCTGGTAACATCTGCTACATATCCCATGATTTCAATATTCCTGTTCATACTAGCTAAGGCTCTGGCCTTAATTATTTAGGCTTGGATCCTACTGGTTTTGCTTTTTTTCCTCTGCAGGTGGATCCTCTGATGGAAAAATATATTTTGCAGAGTTGATTGACATGGACAAACAAGGTCCCTAAAATTGCTGCTATGGAACATGGTCCTCGTCTCCTTTTTTACAAAATATACAGAAAGAATCTGCAGTTGAAAATCCATACGAAGAATATATTTCTGGTAATATGACAGTGACTCATTAATTGGAACAGTTTGCAACAAACTCTAGGATGATGGAAGCCTAATGCAACCTGAAGCTTTATTTGAAGAACACCCTGTAAGTGGCCAAGCATGTCGCAGCCCTCCCTGTATGCTCCACTGGCTGGAGTGTTCCTAAAGGACACGGTACTCACTTCCGAAATCAAAACACAAGGAAGGCAGGAACACTTTTAAAGCAGCTCAGAAAATAATCCTGAAAGCAACTAGGCTGAACGTACACAAATAAATATTTAGCACAAGCAGGTTCAACTGCAGTAATGACAAAGTTAACTAAATTGAAGCAGTGAACTCCCAAGATCTGGTGTGTGGATAAAACAGCGCCATGCCGTGAACACCTAATTCACCCCGTATTTTCTTGGCTGATACGAAGCAGGTAACAATTAAGCCTGTGTTTATAAAGCCTGTCAGGTTACAGCTACCATACCTGAAGAGGTACTTGCCCCATCCTCCAGCTGCTCATCACCACCCCCTGCTGCAAGTTGTTGTCCCCTCTTGGCCGCTCACATAATTGCTCCTGACCTCTTGTCAGCCACAAGGAACCACTAACAAGGGCCGGCTCCTGGCACAGCCACACCAACCTGCCTTGCTCCAACTGAACGAGGTGGCGGCACAGGACAAGAAGCTACAGGTGACAAGAACTCAGGGGAGGGGACGAGGGAGCAGCACAGGACGGTGGCTGAGGACAATGGGTGCCCACATGCTAAGTATAAAGAAATAGATATATGGCTTTGTGCAAGTAAACCGTTTTCTCTCATTTGCCTTGACCGGGTAGTGAGGTGGACTGCGAACTGGCTGAAGGAGAGAAGCCAGAGAGTCGTAGTCAATGGGGTGGAGTCCAGTTGGAAGCCTGTACGTAGTGGAGTGCCTCAAGGGTCGGTACTGGGGCCAATATTACTCAACATATTCATTAACGATTTAGATGAGGGAATTGAGCGTACTATCAGCAAGTTTGCTGATGAC